>CAUYQG010182603.1:0-39038 GCA_963574415.1 Tarsius wallacei
CTGCTGGGCTCCGGCAATCATTCCGCCTCAGCCTTCCAAGTAGCTGGAACTACAGGCGCACGCTACCACGCCCGGCTAATTTTTTTGATTTATTGTAGAGATGAGGTCTCGCCAAGTTGCCCAGGCGGGTCTCGAACCCGCAGGCTCAGGCAATCCACTCACCTCGGCCTCCCCACACGAGGGATTACAGGCTGAGCCACCTAACCCAGCTGCTAATACTTTTTTAAACAGAGTGCAATAGATGCTTTTTTCTACAAAATACAAAATATTAAAATTCATACTACAAGAAGTAAAAAATCTGAATAAATTAATAACTGAAGAATAAATAGAGAAAATGTCAAACGAGGTCTTTAAACCTAATGATAACTACTTTCAAACCTTCAAAGAAGGAAACATAGAAAAAGTTAGGATGTACCTAATTCATTCCATGAACAAATATGGTTCCAGTCCCAACACCTGATAAAGGTAAAATAAAACGTGAAAACCAGAGATTAACGTAAACTATATTATAGTTTATAGGTTCAAAAATTTAGCTCAAACACTAGCAAACATAGTGTAGCAAAGCTTGAAAGAGCAAAACAACACATTCACAAAGGGTTGATCCTAGGAAAGCAACAACAGTTCAGCCTAAAGCAGTTTATTAATATACTATTAACTATAGGTTAAATCAGTGCTTCTCAATTTTTTATGGGATACATTGAAAATGAAAATATTTGCATGGTCCACTGAGGTATGTAAATGGAGCTGCTCCAAGTTGGAGATGGGGAAAAGGGATTTCTGGCTATCCCAAGGCCACTGGTCACCCTGAGAGCTGAGTGGATGGATATATTGGCACATCTATAAGCAGGCATGCTATTGCCATTATTTACCAAGTGGTAAGGCACAAAAGCAGACCAATTGGAATGTGCAATAGACGCTGAGCAGTAGCATTCCATCAGTGCTTTGGAGGTCCCTTGCTGTGCCAGGTGTTAACTCTTTAATTGGTGGATTCTGGGGAAGTCTGGGGGTGTCCCAGGGAATAGATGGGTCAGTGAGGGAGCACTCTTGTGTGTAGGGCAATAGTGATTTACTATGAAAGTATTTCAATAATCTACTGGTTGGTTTGTACCAGTTGAATATAAGCTCTGCCTACAATCTAGATCCAATCTGTCAGAGGCATCAGTTGGGAAGTTCTGGACAAAACAGCACTCTGTCTTTTTTTTAATATTTATCGTGCTGTATTATAATCATTGACACCTCGTCCTTCTTCTGACTAGCCTGTGACACTATTCATCTTTGTCTCTCTAACACCCCCACATGGTGTCTGATGCATAGTAGAAGCTTGATAAATGTTTTCCAGATGGATCAAGAATAATTTCCAAGAGATATCCAAAAGAGCAAATCATAACATTTAATACACATTTTGTAAAGTCAGAATTGGAAGGATAAACATGATAAGGATATACATGAAAATGATAAGGATAACATGATAAAGGATACCTATTTTATTTTATTTGTATTTGTATCAATTTATTTGTTTGAGACAGGGTCTCACACTGTCGCCCAGGCTGGAGTACAGTGGCACAATTCCAGTTCACTACAGCTCCGACAACCTGGGTACAGGCGATCCTTCCTCATCAGCCTCCCCAGTAGCTGGAACTACAGGTGCATGTCACTGCACTCACATAATTTAAAAATGTGTAAAGATGAGGTCTCACTTTGTTGCTCAGTCTGGTCATGAACTCCTGGGTTCAAGCAATTCTACTGCCTCAGCCTCTCAAAGTGCTGAGATTACAGGTGTGAGCCACCACTCCAAGTCAGGATATTTTAAACACAAGGCAAAATTATATGTAACTGGCCGGGCTCAGTGGCTCAGTCTATAATCCCGCGCTTTGGGAGGCCGAGGTGAGTGAATTGCCTGAGCCTGTGGGTTCGAAACCCACCTGGGCAACTTGGTGAGACCTCATCTCTACAATAAATCAAAAAAGCTAGCCGGGTGTGGTAGCGCACGCCTGTAATTCCAGCTACTTGGAAGGTTGAGGCGGAAGGATCGCCAGAGCCCAGCAGGTCGAGGCTGTGGTGGCCGGGAGCGGCCACTGCACTCCAGTCTGGGCGACTGAGTGAGACTCCAACTCAAAAAAAAAAAAAATTATATGTAACTGAAGAAATATTTAAAGTATTTATTTTTTGAAAAACAGAAGCCAAATAAATAAACATATCTTCTATCATTTTATCATTTTGGAACTCGTGGTCAATTCAATGAAATATGAAAAAGAAAGTGAGGCATGACTATGAGATAAATTACCATGAGGTACAAAATATAAAAAACAAAGAAAACCATGACAACAGAAGTATGTTATCCATATTAAGAAAACTTAGAGAAATGATCGGAATGATTGAAAGACGTAACAAAAGTTCCCATCCACACCCATATATGTGTGTTTTATATGACTGTTGATATTATTGTGTTATTTTCTTATATTTCTGGCAAGTTACGGCTGTAGGGAAAGGTCACACTCATGTGGGAGAGACATGGTTGGAGTCTCCTTGGAAAATGGTGGTTATTCCAGATTATCAATCATCTGGACAAAAAGACAGAAATGTGAAACTAAGACAGATCTTAGGCAGGCAAGAAAATGAACTGCTTGTTTTCCTCTAAGTTTAGCTTTATTGAATTCAGACATTTCAGAATTCAGAAGATTCAGATAGCCTTACCTTATGCTCCTGGGTGGTGGTGGGTTGCTACGGTAATACCCACATTATAGAAATAGGAAGACCTAGATGAGATGGGGCTCTGAAAAACAAGCCTAATCGTGCAAAGTGCAACGATCTGGTTTCATAATATTCTCTGTGTTTATTTACCTGCTGTTATTCCCTAGTCTCTAGAACAGTCTTTTTCAATGTTCCAGCCTTACGTCAACTATAGTAGAAGGTATTTAGGAAAGGTCAATGTGTCTGCCTTTAGACCAAAGCGCTGAAGGAAGAGTAGGACCTCTTTCTTCATTGATAGGCATAATTGGGTTGCCAGTAATTATTAATAATTGAGTGCTTGAGCCAGGTACAGCATCGATTTACATACATTATCTCACTCAACCCTCTCAACAACCTGATGAGGCAGGCACTTTTATTAATCCCAACCTACAGGTGAGAAAGCTGAAGCTAAAAGAGGTTTAATGAATTTTTTTTTTTTTTTGAGCTGAAGTCTCACTCTGTCGTCCAGACTGTTTTTGCAGTGGCCGCTCCCGGCTACCGCAGCCTCGACCTGCTAGGATTCGGCGATCCTTCCGCCTCAGCCTTCCATAGTTAAAGGGTCTAGATACATTTTTGCAGAGCAAGTAGTGAAAATTGAAATTTAGAGCTGAGAGGTGCAATAACATGGATAATTGGTACAGGGGATATTGATGCTTGCATTGGGTTTTTGAGAAGACTAAATGAGATAACACCTGTACATATTTCCATGGTTTTTATTTTGTAACAAGTTCTCAGATTCAGACATATTGAGATGAGTCAGTCTTATGCTTGCTGTGAGGAGTAAATGAAAGCATAACTGTGTACTGCCTTAAGCAGAATATGGCTGGCACATGGTCCATATTCAGGAAACGTAGCTGTTAACATTACAGAACTTTGTAGCTCACAGGTTGCACTTCGATGATGTTAGTAGTGTTCTCACACAGTAGTGCTGATTAATAACTTTAAGCTAAGCAGTCCCTAGCAATGGCTTTCACCTCAAAACCTAGAAGACCAACATAAGCAACCTTTGAATGATCCTTGAAATCAGTTTAGTGGATCTAGAGCCTTTTTTTTTTAGAACAAAATGAAAAAATACTTGTATATCGCAGTGGAGGTAAGTTTGATTTGTAAAATATGCATTTACGATGCACTGGATCAAGATGTCATGACTATGGGTCAAAATCAAAATCAAAAAGTTTTTTAATACTGCTCCAAATGGTGGACTTCTAATTCTTGTCAATTTTTTGGCTTGCCTCTAGGCCTGGAACTTCAGTAGGATGTAGAATGGTATGAAAGATCTTATAAGGGTTCCTTTGGGGTAAAAGTGGGCCAACTTCTTCTTTAGGGCTTATACTGTAGTAATCTCATATTATTCTTGAATCAACTGAATCATTTTCTTCTACTTCAAAGAAAGAAGAAAGATAAATTCCCTCCAAAATGCAAATATCAATATTTTATTGTCAGAAATCAGGAGTAACCTTTATAGACAACTAGCCTTGCTATTTGATAGTTGCTAGGAAAAAAGAAAGAGTTCAGCTTTTCTAAATCAAAAACCATGATTTTTGGAGACTTCATTAACATTTAGCTGGATTATAGTTTTCAATCATAATAAAAAAATGAACATATTCAGTTGATTTAGTCACATTTTGCAGCTGATTCATCTTGGGTACACCAGAACAAGGCTGCTGGATGTTTTGTGGGACTGTGTATAAAAAGATTGTTTTCATTGATTATGTTGATATTATTTGACACTTCTTTTTAAAATTTCCAGGCAAAATTATTGTGGTCAAATTCTGCATAGAATTTGGGGGAATTCATTACACATTCTTTAAAAAAGCATGTATTGGGTAGCTATCATGTACCAGCTATAGGGAATACTGATGTGACTAAGATATATTTACAATCAGTATTGCTTTTGAGCAGAATTCCTACCCTGCCTATGGACTTTCAGATACCTGTTCTTAAACTCTGCAGTTTTCATGAAAATATATCAGACCTAACACCATTTTTTTCTGATCTTTAACACATGTGAGTCTACATTTCAGTAATAGCATAGACTACTCATAATTTTTAGTTGGGGAATACATATGCAAATTCATGGCAGCCCACTAAGGCATTGTTGAGAGAAACAGTATTCATAAAGATAATTTCAAGGGATATTTCAGCTTTAATCTAGAATGCACTGAGCTCCCACAAAATCAAGTTTGTTAAAATGTAGTTTGATCACATGCTATCATAAGCTGTTCCTGAATAGGCCCTAAAACTCATTGCTCTGTTCTGACTGATGCTATTGAGAACTCTTTTTATTAACTTATGCTGATTGCTTCTTCTATATTCTAGGAAGATAGTTCTCTCTGAATTTAGGATTAGGAGTATCTGTGTTTCTTTTGCGTTTCCAGTTTGGAAGGTACTGTCATGTGCCTCACTCCCCCCCCCCCCGACCCCAAGTCAGGATGGCTGGGTTCAAATATCTGCTTCAGTATTTTCCTGCTTTGAGACCTTGAGCAGGCCATGCAGCCATCTATCTAACCTTGGTTTCTGTATCTGAAAAGGGAGGATCATAGTATCTACCTTATAGAGTGTGTGAGGATTAAACAAGTTCTTAGTAAATGTTAGTCCCTATTATTAGTTTTTGTCTTAATATTATTATTTCATAGATATTGTGAATTGTGTAATCAGTCATATTTCCCTCTTTGCACTGGCTACCCCAAAGCTCAAAGTGAAATCTATAGATTACTTCCAGCACATGAATCTAGTGGCATTTTTAATTATTTGGTGGTGGGTGAGGGAGTATTCTAGAATATTCTAGTCATATTTCTGGTCATTTTAATCTTTTCTCTGTTCTATTTGCCTTGCTTTTTAATTTATACTTTAACATTTTTATTAACTCAATTTTTCATCTTATTGTATTGTATTGCATGTCTGGGAATAGGGCATGGCATTCTTAATCCAGCAAATATTGTGTGTTGTATTCAAAGTTGCTAAGGACAGGCCTTTCTTGAACTCTGATGGTAGGCATGCGTGTGTGTGTGTGTGTGAAAGGGGGAGAGAGAGAGAAAGAGAGAGAGAGAGAATATATGAATGAAGCAGAACACCAGCCCACTCAGCTTGTATAATCTTTCCTCCATCTTGTATATGACTTTTGGTTTAGTTCTGATTCCTCTCCACAAAAGACAAATAATTTTTGATTTGACAGAGGAATATAGTACAGCTATGGGCTCTTGGGAGTCAGTTCAGATATGACAATTCTAGAGAAATCTTGGGTAGTCTGTTGCTGACCACACTCCTGTAGATGATGGCAAAATTGGTCTATGTTGTTCAGAAAGTAAAGAGGACTGTGTTTTTGGAACTGCTTTCTTTCACTGTGTTTCAGGAAACTTTGCTTCCTTATCATATTTTTTCACAGGCTCCCACAGTATATTTACTTGTATTCATAAAGATAATTATACAGCCTGTTCTTTGCACTTCCATGTTTAATAGAGGCACCCACAGGGGTGTTACTTGCATGAATGCTCACAACTCTTCACCTTCATATGAAGTGCACTTTAAAATTTTCAATTATGTCTTCTAACTAGTTGCAATGAAGTGAACTCCTGAGAGCAATTGTATGACGTATTTGTGGTGAGAAGAATTTACCTTTGCTGTGTAGTTTAACCATTAGAAATACCATGTGAGATATGCATTATTTCCATTTTATAGGTAAAGGATCTAGGCTTGAGAGAGACTTAGTGATTTGTTTAAAACACAGAGTTAGTAGTGGAAGAATTGGGTTGTGCCAGTGTTTGATCCAGAACCGTACACTTCACTCCTAAATAAAGCTGCCCTGAAAACCAAAAGCTTAATTGTTCTCTCTTTAATTGGTTATTTCAATTCTGGTGTCATTTACTTTAATCTCTTCTTATTTTAGCTCAATAAACCACCTCTGCTATTTTGGGGGTCCCACATCTGTGGAATGAAGGCCAGCGGTGGCTCTGAAGGTTGGTGTGCAGGGGGTTGCATCCTAGTTGGGCAATAAGAAATTCAGTCTGTTGCATTTTCCAGTGGCTCAATAATCCTTCATGGGTCCAGAAATAACCATATCATACTTTATATGTTTTATTTCAAGTGATAAAAACAGCCTTGTGTAATGGGAAAATTATAACCTCCACCAGCATTGTATTAGTCTTCTGGGTTTGCTCTCAGCCATGCATGCATGCTCTTGCCTTCATATTTGGTTCTATTTTAGTGCTAACAGTTGTTTTGTAAAGCAGGTCTTTAACCAGCCTTAAGTTGTTTTGTGGATGCTGATCACTGTTTCTCACTGTTTGAGATTGCACTACAGGACTTTCATGAGAATGCTGTCTAAGTTTCCACTGGGGGACCCTTTTCTTTCAAAACTGATGATTTCATTCTCTTTGAATATTATTAGTGCTACCACTGTTTGGGTTTATTTCTACAATACTGGAACTATTTTCTACATCAGAATTAGGGTTTGCAACCAAGAGAAAATATTTCCCATAAATGTTTGCATAGTCTTCTGACATTTCTTATCCCAAATTGGAAAGTTGTTAGTATTATGCACTTTAAACAAATCTGCTTTGTTTCTGAACTTGTTAAAACTCAGTAGGGAAATATAAATGACTGGTTGTTGTCAAGGTGAAATATGGAGTTAATGCTGTTATCTTTTATTATGAGTTTTTTGTTCTTAGGGAATGTTTAGTTAAAAACGAGTACTGTTAAGTGTTATAGAAGACAATGGCCATGGCTACTGATTTCACCATCAGGGCTGGAGCTAATGAGGAACACAGCTAGGAAGCTGGGAGAGACAATCTGAGGTTCATTGCTGCTATCCTGTGTAATATTTTTGTGTCAGTGATTTGGAGGCAGAGGTAGAAAGCATGCTCATCAAATTTGTAGATAACACAAACTAACACAAACTAGGTAGGATGGCTATTATCTGAATGACAGTGTCAGGATTTATAGGCTGGAGTGAGGCACTGAAAACATGAAGTGGGATTTAGTAAGTACAAATGGACAGTCCTCATTTGAATTTAGAAAGTCACTTACCTTATTACAAAAGCAGAGAAATGGCTCGATGGCAGTGGTGTGAAAAAGCCGTGTGGGATTTCGGGCTCACAGAAGCTCAGAAAGGACTAGCACCCTGCCTGGACTGTTGAAAACAGAACAAGGTCAAAGGCAGTAGCCTGTTGAATTCTGAACACCTGCCAGGATGGTGAAGGGTCTGAAAACCTTCCCATAAGAGGAATTGAGGGAGCAGCAAAGCATGTTTTGCCTGTAGAAGTGAAGACTTAGAACATGACAGCTCTTTTTAAAAAAATCAGCTTTTCTGTGCAAGAGCTGAGGGGTTTTTATTTATTTATTTATTTTTTCTATTTCTTTACAGGATAAAGATAAATGGGTATACATTTCAAGAAGCAGAGTGTGGGCCTTTTTAAGAGGGAATTTTCTACATGGTAGGGATGCTTTACAAAATTCTGAGTGCCTTGTCTGTTCAGAGGCTGGCTGTCTGTCTGACAGATTGTAAAACTGACCTAAGCTTTTGGATGGAAGTTGGACCAGGTAACCTCTAACATCTGTTTTCCCTCTGAGGTTGTACAGTGGCTGTTTTCCTTATCTTCTTGCCCCAGGGTGTACATTGCAGACATAGTATAAACATATTCTTAAATTTGTGCTTTCTTGACTGGGAGCTTGTAATTTTCATAATTGGTAAGCAATTATAAATTTTGGATTAGTATAATTAATAGCATAATATAATAGTAGGCTTTTTATAATAATTAATATAATCAATATAATCACTCACTTTCCCCATATGAAGCATTGGAAAAAATATCTGATACTATAAAAAGTCACAGGAGACATTTAAGAGGATATGGGGTGGGCCTTAAAATCATCAATGTGCTGAATGCTACTGATGCTGAAACAGCTGAACTGCTATGTATATACTGCATTTTCTATTATTTTTTGTTTCTCTATTTAAGTAGTTTCATTTCTAGTACCAAAATTGAGCAGATGTTTACCACATATTTAGTCTGAGATTTATTTCTGCCTTTAAAACTTGTATGGACTATAAGTGAATTTATAATTTTTCTTAATTTTGAGACCTCAAATCTCCAAAGTATTAAAGTGAAACCTGTTTCTTCTGTGTTAGACTTAGAATAATTCCTTGAAAAATATTTCGTAGGTTACATCTATATGGTTTGTATTGCATCTTGCCCTCTACAATTGTGTCAGTATTGTGGTAAAAACATTTTTCTTTTCGATTTTTTGGACAAATAATTTTTTTTAACAAACATGTTGTACACTTAAGGCAGTTCCGTTATACTTCTGAATGCAAGAGCTATTTTCTCAATTCCTATACATCGGGAAAATAGGAATTTTAAATTTGTTTTGGTCTTACTTCCCACTGGCTTCTACCAACATCAGATTGCTTTTGGAGAACTGCATGACATAGTGGGTGAGGCATGATTAATACTGAGTATCATTCAGCAAGGGTACAACAAGGGTTAGAACCACAGTTCCTGAGCAGAAATCTCCAATCAAATTTAGTTTGGCATCAAATAGGTGTAAGGCTTTCTTCAGTCATAATAGCTCATTCCAGAGACCTGATTGTTAATTACTTTTCATTCTTTTCCATTTTAGGTGGTTGCCTTTTCGATGAGCCATATAGCACATGTGGATATAGTCAAGCTGAAGATGATGACTTCAATTGGGAGCAGGTGAACACCTTGACCAAACCAACTTCTGATCCATGGATGCCATCAGGTTTGCTTTTAGTTTTAAGTTTCCTTTTAAAAATAAAAGGTGCACAAAGGTGTTAATCATAGTCTACATTCACTGGATAGTGCTTGAATGAGTGAAGCTGTGGTCTTTGGGTGTGGCAGTCAAAGTCGGATTAGCTAGTAAGGATAGTACAATTAAGGAGACTGATTACAAGAGTTTTAACTTCTCTCCCATCGAAGTTTACTTTCTTTATCATGAGTACACCTTAGCTAAATTAATGGGTATTACCCAGTGGATACCCAAGCAGCAGGTATGGGAAGTAGACTGACATCCTTTTTGGCAAAAGTGTCTAATGGATGGAACTTTAGTTGGGGAATCCAAATGACAGTCTCCATCCATCACAGAGACCTTGGAGATGGTTTAACTTTTTTCAGCTTCAGGGGCTCACTTGGCACCTGAGAGATCTAGGAGGATGGCCAGTGATTGTTCTGAAGATAAAATGGTGATGTGTCAATGTGGATTTTTTTTCCCACTGTAGAACTGCTTAGTAAATTTTTCAATGAGTGAAAGACATTTGTTCCATCATAAATCAGCAAGAATTCTACTTGTTTGGAGGGAATAATAGGAAGATGGTGACTAGTGAACTGTAATCATATTGGCACATGATCATTTCAGTGGACCCCTTTTTCAGGCTGTATGTTGGACATCTCCTTAAAATGTTTCATTATGCAGATGGGGTGATGCGTATGCTCCCATTCAGGACTTAAACTTAAAATATGTTCTGATTTGGATCTCAAATAAAACACAATTTTTATACTTTTTAAATATGAATATAAAGTTTTTCATTAATGCCCCTAGATGTAGTAATAATTATATTTAGTAAGTAATCTTGCAAAGGTAGTTTTTAAAAATGAAGTAGAATTTAATGCTTTTCTCACTGAGATTTAACAGTTGTGTTGCTCACTGTGTCCCTACCTCTCCTTCCCACCTTTAACTCCTTAGAACTTCAAGGAAGGGAACATTGAGCTCTTTAGTACTGTAGCTTTACCAGACTTCAAAACCTTTCTAGCTCTTGGTTATTTCCCTACAGCTCACATTCTCCTTTTCTGTCTCTCTTGTCTTCTTATACACATGTGTGCTTTTGAATATGATTGTCTCTGAATCAGAACTCCACTTTGGTTTTTCAAATTCTAGTTCCTGCTTCTATTCTTGTCAGGGATGGGGAGAGGGAAGAAGAGAACACAGCTGTGCTTCTCCTGTGGAGCTGTCCTTTCCTAAACAGATTTCTCACCCTGAAGGTCTTTTGATCATCTCCTACCCTCTGGAGAATTTCCAGCCTTTGTCCAGCGACATAGGACAGTTGAGGCCAGGGGAGTCGGGAGGGCCCTTAGATTTAGTCATGAGAGATTTCTCCAAAAGTGTACATTCACTCTTGCCTTGTTTATTATCTTTTCACTTAATGAAAAATGTGTAATTTTTCACGGCTGGCAGTTGATGTCATTACTTTGGCTCTTTTGATTGAAGCCTGACTTGCAAAAATGAACTTTTTATTTTTTATTTTTAAAGATGTGTGGGGTACAATTCAGGATTCGGTATACAAGTGGTCATGAAAACAAACTTTTAAGAGGAAGCCCATGGGAAACTTGGTGAGACCCCATTTCTATGATAAATCAGAAAATTAACTGGGTGTGGTAGCACACTCCTGTAGTTCTGGCTACTTGGAAGGCTGAAGTGGACAAATTTGGTTTACTGCTGGTTTTTGTGTGACTTATAAGTTAAAAATGATTTTTACATTATTAAATGGTTGAAGAAATCCAAGGAGAATAATACTATTGTGTAACATATAAAATGCAAGTTGCAGTGTTCATAAACAAAGTTTTATTGGCACACAGCTATACCCATTTTTAAAAATATTGTCTGTGACTGGTTTCAAGCTCCAATGACAGAGTTAAGTAGTGGCAACAGAGACTACTTGGTCCACATAGTCTAAGATACTTACTCTCTGGCTTTTGCATAAAACTGTGGCCGATTCCTGTCTTAAACCATTTTAGCATCAACTTGTAATTGTTGTTTTGGACTTCTGGTTTATATTGTTATTGTTTTCTGAATTCATATTATAAATTAATATACAAATATTTCACATTTCCTTTCACTTTCAGATTCTGTGTTTTCTAAACATTGAACTGTTAAAATCAATAGAGGGGGGGAAAAAAACCAAACAAAAAAACCACAATTAGGGATTTTCTTGATTATCTTTCCCTTAAATTTGCTATTTATTGAAAAAACATTGCAATTTTCTTCATTGTTTAGCACCAAAATCTTTGTTGCACTACTGTAATCCTAATAAGCAAACAATTCAAGATGAATTTAAAAGTTATGACAATGAGAGACTATCACTTCTACTCTAATTTTTAGCTTTTTACTTTTCCTGTATCTTTTTAAAAATCAGTGCTCCAGTGTGTAGGATTTGCTTCTCGTATCTTCATATGTAAGGTAATTTTTAGTCACATTTTAAAATATTTAAATACAGTTTTGAGCTTTATGCAAGCTGACTTGATAACTATTCTGAGACTGTGACATTAACTCTCAAAATACATATTTAGGACAAATAAATACCAAAGGTCATTTAAGTTTTGTATTCCAAGCCAACATTTATGCTATAGTAGGTTAAACTTTTGCAGCTAGTTCTGAACCGTCATGGTTTTCTTGATGGTGAAACCATGCCAAACCTTGTTTCTCTTTTATTGGTGGATAATTCATTTCATATCAGTTGATCTTCTTCATTAGAAATGTGGAAATTAAGTTCTTAAACTATATCACAGGGTTCACTACTTTGAGCACAAGAATCTTGACTAAGATTCCAAATAGTAACCTGGCATATTTTGTTAGCACTGTTGCTTTCTATCACTTTATATACATAGCACATTGTATAATTATCACATAGATTAAGAATAATTAAGAAACACTTTGACAATGGTAGTTGTCTTTAAATTTCATTACTGTGTAATATTTGTATTAGTGCTCAAATTCTATAAAATTGACATTTAATATGTTCTATATTTTATGAATAAAAATGTGACTGTTATAAAAAATGAAAAAATTAAACAATAAACATATCTATAGTATTAAAAGCATAAAGGTACCTTATAACCATAGCTATTTGATGCTTATAGAGTTGATGTGTATTTATAACCCATGTTTCCTCTTAAGTTATCATACCTCTAAAAAGGCAGTAATTAAGTGAAATTGGATCCCAGTGTAGGGAAAACATATTTCTCTTAATACTTTTCCAGGTAGCATAGCACAGGACTATATACAGCTCATTTATCTTCCCGTGTTTTACATAGTGGGAATGATGATGTTGCCAATTTTCATGGAGATGTTGTGATTAAGGACTGAATCATATCTGTGGGTTTCCGTATGAAAGACAGAGACAGAAGTACTGGGATGCAGCAGCAGTGTGCACTCTTAGTGTGCTGACCCAGAAAATAGAAAAATGACTACATATATTTGCTTGGAGTCAATTTCACATTTGGGAAGGAAGATGGGTTGATAAAGTAATAGGGATTTTCTCTTTGGGTGCACTTATTAGGCATATTTTCCTTGTGCTAAGGAAGACTTCCCTATTTATTCACACTTCAGGGTTTATACTAGGCTTAGTGAATAAGGAAGAGAAGAAGAATATGGGTTTGAAAAGACCTTTTCCCTCTTAAATTTCAATGTGTATCCAATGAGAACTATTTTTGGCACTAAATATTGTCTAATTATCTCATTCATTCTTTCAACCAGTCAGTAGTCAACAAATATTTTACCTGCTGAGTACTAGGCATTATTATAAATGCTTGAGATTTTTCACCAAGTGAAACAAAGCTCCACTCCTCAGTGCCCCTTATAGTCTCTGTCTGATGAGATTTTTTGATATGCTATAAAACCATGTTTTTCCTTGTTTGTTAATGACTTCCTGTTGATGAATATTTAAAAGGTAATTCAACATCCAGTTCATGAGGCCCAGAACACCAAAGCATCAAGTGTAGCTTTCTTCTATGCTTTTTCCCTTTAAAAAGTAAAACAAAAACAAGGCCAAAAATATCTAAATCATAGGCAAATGGCTACACAGTACTGCTTTATAAAACAAAGTAATCTTGTACATACAAATGACACTAAACAGTTGACAAAATTTGCTTTTGTACTGTATATCTTTTTATCCTTATGATAGCCCTGGGAGATTGGTTGGTATTATCTTCATTTTACACCATAAGAGACTGAAGTTCAGAGAAGTAAAACTTTACCGTGGCTTAGTGGTGAGAAAAACAGCCTCCATTTTTGCTCTTCTAAGTATCCTTGAGTGATCTTCCCACATGAGAGCATGCACTGAGTGTAGGAGCTGGCCTTTTATCCCAGGTAGCATCTGTTTGCATCTTCTTCAAACTTGAACATGAAGGCCATGTACTGTGGGACCTGCATGCCTGCCCAGGTCAGCTATTTACTCTACCACTCTGTAGCTGTTGACCTTGGGCACGTTTTACAGTCAACTCATCTGTAAAATATTGGTTAGTAACATGTGTTTGTGGAATGAATACCACAGGCCTGGCTGTAGGTGCTGTAGCTATAGCAGTAGAGTTCCTTTCCTTTTGAGGCTGATATACTATGGAGGAGGTAGGCAGTCACCTGATAAGCAGAGAGAATGTACTGTAATGGTGGGTAGTGCTAAGAGCCCAGAGGATAAACTAAATCAGGATAAGGGTTTAGAAAGGGACTGGTGTAAGATGCTTTTATGAGGAAGTATCTTTGAGTAAAGACGTAAATCCAGTCAGGGGCAGGGTTTTGCAGTTGCCATGTGATCCACGATGTCATGTGATCCAGGTGAGGGAAGGGCAGGAACAAAACACTAAGGCAGGAGTAAGTGTGCTTTGCTGGAGGGACTGGGGGCGCAGATCATATGGGACTCCGAAAGCCATGGGAAGATGTTTAGAACCTACCTCGTAGGATTTTTGGCCAGGTGAGACACAGTATTCCGTATCAGGAGCTTAACCTTGTACTTAGCCTAGTACAGTGATCAGGAAATATATTCCCTTTATTATTAAGTAATTTTTCAGGGACAGTTTGATATGAATTCACCTCCTAGCTTAATTTTGATTCTTCACAAAGTGGGCAGTTTATGCAAATTCTTATTTCTCTTCTAAATGATATCAAATAAGAAATAGAAAATGTAGATCTTTATGTAATATTTGAATGGATTAGAAAAAAACCCCACAAGTGTAAAAAAGTTCATTAAAATACAGTGATTTTACCAGGATGGTAGGATTTGAGATAATTGTCCCATTATTTCTATCTGGCACAGTTCCTGCATAATCAAGTCTAGCTTTAGAATAAAAATTAACATTTAAAATGATTTGGTGGTGGGAATTTGGCATTGTTTTAGTTGATTGTGAATATTTTCAGTCACTGAGCCTAGGAAATGAAAAGCTTTTTGTGTTTTTTTGAGTTGGAGTCTCACTCTGTCACCCAGGCTGGAGTGCAGTGGTACACTAACGGCCACCCCAGCGTCGACCTGCTGGGCTCAGGTGATTCTTCCACCTCAGCTTTCCAAGTAGCCAGAACTATAAACCAGCTAATTTTTTGATTTATTGTAGAGATGAAGTCTCGCCAAGTTGCCCAGGCTGTTCTCAGACCCGTGGATTCAGGCAATCCCCTCACCCCAGCCTCCCAAAGTGCTGGGATTACAGGCTTGAGCCACTGAACCCGGCCAAAAATGAAAAGTTTTATCATTCTTCCTTGAATGTCTCATTTAAGTGTTCCATATGGAGGCTCCAGCCTGGCATCCAGATGTAATATAATTACCAATGAACATTCACCTTCCTTAGATCTTACTCAGATCACCTTGGCAGAGCTTAGAATGAGTTTCCAGTTAGCCTTTAGTCTGAATGTGAGGCATAGCAGCAGAAATTGGACTGGAGTTGTATTCTGTCAGCAGTTTGTAAGTTACAAAATTTAGAACAGTAACTTTCAGTGGTAATGAAAAAACAAACCATTTCGGATTGGTGATCTGTGGGGAGCTCTTGGTTGAAAATTACAAGGCTCATTTTCACATGGATGCAAACAAGCGTGCTCCACTCAGTAGCCCTCCCTGGTTGTATATGGAGTGCGTGTGCTCCGTGATGTACCGAAGGCAGTGGATCACATTTCATATTGAGTAAGAAAGAAGGATTTATTTAGTTCTTAAATTAGGCATCTGATTTTTATCCCCCATTGAAAAAGAAATTGCAAAACAATATGTAGCACATGATTTACTATTGTAACCATTTTAAAGTGTGCAGTTCAGTGGAATTAAGTGAATTCACATTGTTGTACAACCATTACCACCATCAATCTCCAGAACATTTGCATCTTCCCAACTGAAACTCTAACCCACTAGCAGTACCTCCCCACCCCCATTCCTCCAACTCCTGGTAACTACCGTTCCACTGTCTGTCTCTACGAATATGATCGCTCTAGGTACCTTGTATAAGTGGAGTCATAGTGTTGCCCTTTTGTGTCTGTCTTATTTCACTCAGCATAATGTTTTCAGTGATTCAGTTTTCTATGCAAAGACTTTCAGAGATTAAGGTACTCATAAAAAGTGGTTTTTAATATCTCACTATTTCAAGGCTGGCAATGCAAGCCATTGTATTATGTGTGGCCACTTACTTCAGTAGTTTATATTTAGTGTTCAACAAATGTTTTCCTCTAAATCTGTTATAAATTCCTGTCTTGGCTGATTGGAGGCTTACAAAAAGTAAGAATAGTGGCTAGCTGTTTTTAAAATATTTGCTAGAAAATATACAAATTAGCCTGTGTTTATAAATATGGGTTTTAATAGTTTTATTTCTTGCTTAATTTCCTGTAAAACTGTTCATGATGACATAAGAAGTATGTGAAGCCAAGTAATTGATACACAGATGGGTCAATCACAACAGATGTTGTAAATCTTTTATTCAGCATCTGAGCAGAGGAGAGAGTGAAAAGTAGAAGAGTTGAGGACTAGGGCAATTGAGGATGAGACAGTTATGATACCAGCCTGAGAGTATCACACTGAGGGTTTGGTCAGCTCTCATTTCCTGTTTGTTCTACCTGCTGGACTCAGTGTAAGGGACTCATGCTGGGCAGGTTATTGGAATGGAGGAGCCTGCCTTGGTAGTAAGAGTCAAGCAAAGGGAGAGTGAGTTTTGATGTGACACTCGGGGACAGTCTGTCAGTTTTCCGAGTGCAGGTTCCTATTGGACTGTAGAGGGAGGTGTGGATGGGGATGGGACTGATTTGAAAATATTTTTTCTAAAGACTATAAAGCCTGAGACCTGAGGAAGACTTGTCACTTGGGTCCAGGGCAGTCAGACAGTGGCATCTATGTAGGGTGGGATCTTTGGGGTCATAGGGATTTGGAATGGTCCATTGCTCTGCTCACTAGCACAGCCCACTGGCAGGTGAGTGGCAGTGCTAGAGGATCCCTCACTGACACCAGGATGGGGAAGGCCTTGGAAATTCTGAGGGCTTCAGTTCACTGCATTCTTGTTCTGCTGGTGTCAGACCAGATCATTGTAGGATTTCCCTTAAGCACTTTCTGAAAGTTCCATGGCTTAAGAAATCAAAGAGCTGAATATGTTTGAATTAAAAAAAAAAAAAAGATTAGGCCCAGATTATTCTTTTCACATAAGGAACAGAAAGAAAGGGAAGTTTCTTCCTGCTGTGAAAGTTGAACATATGAATTGTGATACCCAACTAAAACAGAGTTGAGAAGGCGAAGGGCAAATGCACTCAGTACACATACCATTGCTCCAAAAATGTCACTGCTCTGCTAGTCTGACTGCTGAAACTGCCTGCTGAAACCTGAAACCAGTTTTATCTAATAGGTACTAAAACAGCCTACTGCCACTCTAAGACTAGTTTTGCCATGCTGTCACTCACCAATCAAAACTTGCCAACTTCCCAGAATTTCACTAGTATCACTGAACTTTCTCAAAGAGCAATATACAACATTCCTTTTTTTTTTCCCTGAGAAAGCAGGATTTATTGATAGGACAGAAAAGCTCCCACAGTGGGAGGGGACCTGAAGGGGTTGCCCACTTTTATTTTTAATAAAACCTTCAACCCTCTCTTTATTCTTTGGACCTACCAAAACAAAGACCACCTGGTCTGCAAGTTTGCTCCAAATTGCAGTTCTTTTTTTCCCCATGAATTTAGAGATTAGTTAATTAGATAATTAAATTTAGAGATTAATTTCTACATTTTTACTTTATTATTTCACTTTTTAGCACCTGCCATGTGCTAGACACTGACCCAGGCACTAGAGTTGTAGTGAAAAACTAGCCCACAGACTTCCAGGCCATTTACAAGTGGTGTGACCAGTGAGTGCTCTGGTGGACACTTGGCTCTACTTGGCTGCTCTGAGCCGGATAAGGCTGCTACCTAGATGGAGACCAGTGGGGTGAGGGCAAGTGGGGGGCCTCCAGGAGGTAGCAGCACCCAAAAGGGGATATGAGAATATGAGTAGTGAGGTTCAAGTAGGGGAGATCTCCAGAGAGAGGAACATTCTGTCCAAAGGCAATGAGGTGTGGGGAGGGATAGTAGGCAGGCACACAGCTGTCTGGGACACTGCATGTGATTCAGGGAATTGCCACCCACACAGGATGAGAAGAGGAAGAGGGGGAGGTTGAGTCAAGGTGCTGGAGGAGACTCTCTTAAAGGTTGTACTGAGGTGGTGAAGCATATGAAGGAAGGTGTGATTTGAGTGTTGATCTTAAAATTTCTGAAGACTGTATCAAGAAAAGATGTAATAAAGAATTTCCTTAGTCAATAAGTGCCAAGAAAACATATGACTATGTAGGAGAATGCCCTTATTCTTAGGATATTTATGCTAAAGTGTTAAAAGGTAACTGTTAGGATGACTGTGTGGGAAAATTGTGTGTGTGTGTGTGTGTGTGTGTGTTTAGAGAAAGAGAACATGTGCAAATGTGATAAGATGTTAAGTCTAGTGAAGTGTGTATTTCTATACTACTTTTTCCATTATTTGGAAGCTAAGCAAAATTTGCAATATAAATGTGGGCCAACAAAAGACATAATTGAAGTACTCTGTCTCATGCCTTGCCAATAAGATTTTTATCCACTCATGCATTTTAGGCAAGATGCTATCCTGTCAAATTGTGTTGAAAATATGTTTATTTAAGAAACTCAGGTTGAGCCACATCTTCACTTTCTGAGCATATCGTGATGATCATTGGTCGTTACCAGAGAGCTTTAGTAGAGCTGATGGACTTATGTAACACCGATTTAGCGTCTCTAACTTAAGGGATGTAATTTTAGTACTTTCTAAAAATAGGACAAATGTTTCACTCTGTGGTTTTATGCCTCAGTGGGTGCCTCAAATATAACAATTCTTATCCTATTGATAGATATTCTGGTGATTAACTGAAACTTTGTAGGGAGACACACAGGAATTATTAAATTTTATTTTGGAACACATGCTTGCATTCATTTGTACACTATCCATAATGTGGGGCTGAATACAGAAAAATTTATACAGAATTTCTTGGCAGTCTTCACTAAATGATTGTGTAGATCATTATTTTAAATAAGTGGCCTTTAATGCATAGTTAACTGTTATTTTATTCTAGGAGATTGTGATAAATTGTATCTTAAAGTGATATTTAAAAGCTTAAGTGGTTGAAAGAGAAATAAATATGGCTATTTAATTAATTGTCTGCTGGACAATCATAATGTCTGTATCTCGTGGGCAGACAAATTGAAACAACTGGTTATGCAGCAATAATAACTGTCTGGATTGAATATGTGGGGATGCATGTTAACAGAGTGGCACTTTTAGAGAGGATGCCACTGAAAAGTGACTTTTCAAATGGCCAGTCCTTATTTGTATGCTTTGGGTTCTCTAATATGAGATTGTTTCTTAATTGCGTATTTCCTTGTTCCTTCTGGGAAAATTGAAAGAGGTCTCTCATATTTATTCTGTTATCCATAAGAATGTATGAAATACTGAAATCTTTGGCAACTTTAATACACACAGTGGGTTTGCTCTAGTGCTTTTAAAAGTAAGTATAAATAAACAAGGTTTCTTGTAGTCATCTTGAGAAATTATGAAATCCCACGTATTCTTTTTCATGACACTTCCTCTTTTGATCTCTGTTGAATTTAAGACTCATCCTGTTAGACACGCACCTTGTGAAAATGGTGTCACCTCCCTAATTGTACTCTATAAACAAAACATCCCTTAGTTCCACTGATGATCCTGGCTTACTGTGGAGTGACAGGCTGCAATTTGCCAGTAGGTCAATGACTGAACTGATGACAAATGACCTTTCTAACACTGCAATCAATGCTTGTTATTTGGAAAACAAAATGATACAGTTTGTATTTTTTAGCAGATGGGTCATTGGGTCAACCCACCATTGACATGTGAATTTGTTACTTGGGCTGGATGAGTCAGTTCAGACAGGAATGTTAATTTATTTGAATTGATCTGGGTCTTGCTCTTATAAAAAGGCGTTGGACATTTGTTGATGGCACAAATTATTATAAATAATTGACTTTACATGTCAAACAAAGGCTTTTAGAGGGCCCATTTTATACCATAGCATTATGTACTAGCTTTGCAAGCATTTACCATAATATATTTAATTTACACTTGTGGTTTCTCAATTGTTTTGGAAAAAAAAATTTTTAAGTGAGCTTTTTTGTGTCTTATTAATTAGTGTATCTCCATGTTTCCTGAAGTGTGATTTATGAGACCCCATGAAGTGTCATGGGGCTGAATAACATCTGGAGAAGATGCTGGGGAGAGATTAGCTGCCATAAGAGAGAGCCCTGTGGTAGTTAGTGGTGTTATTAAATAACTGCTCTCAGCTTTCACTTTCTGGAAGCATGGAAAGATGGTGCATCTCTGTACCTTTGGTTTAGATGTTACCTCACCTACTTTAGCTGGTGAAATGTGAATGAAAGTGACATGTTCCACTTTCAGGCAGAAGCTTCTAGAACCAGGATGAACATCGCCGTGGACTCTTCCCTTTCTCCTGCATTGGTGATAGTGGAAGCACTGAGAAGCTTTTGGCCTAGGTGCCTGAGTGAGGCAGATATAGAAATGACTTCCCCTACCTCCTACACACACATATACACACTCTGATGACCTGCAGTGGGCAGGTGCCTGAGAGAGAAATAAACCTTGTTGTGTTATGCCACTGAGATTTTGGAGTCGTTTATTGAATGGTTCTCAAACTCTTTAGTTTTAGGACCCCTTTATACTCTTAAAGTGTTTTGAAACATTCAAAGAATTTTTGTTTTGTGGGTAATGTCTATTGGTATTTTCTGAATTAGAAATTAAAACTGAGAACATTTTAAAACATAAGAGTGTGTAAGTATCCATTCCATTGGGCATCAGAGCAATGATGCATACCTGTGAGCAGTTGAGAATGGAAGGGAATAAATAGTGTCTTATTATTATCATCATGAAAATAGTTTTTACCTTGTGGACCCCACCCCCAAAGGGTCTCAGGAATTTCAGGAGACCCTGGAAGACACTTTGGGAACTGCTGACCTAGACCATCCTAAATTATGTGCCTACCTTGATGATTTACTGTTAAAAGCTCCGAGGAATCGGGAAGGAGAAGAAGAAAAAGATTTTGGAAGCATGGCAAAAGGGTATGCTTGAGTGTTGTAATCCACTTTTTTCTTTTTGAGTAAAGACCATATAAATAGTTCATTCATGCTTTTGATAGGTAGTTCTTTTTATACTAACAAATACCCATTTCACTAGAGTGTCAAATGAAATAATACACACAAAATTACATTGTATAAAGCCACATAACTGTATGTGAATATTGTTAATTCTGTGAATGTTGAGTTTGTGAAATCTTTTGCTCTAGAAAAATTTGACAGTCGGATTAATATTCATATACTTGAAATTGAGTGTAGGTTTTCTGAATGGTAGAGGGTTGGATAAAGTGAATTATTTAAACTTATTCATATATGAGTGAACTTATCTAAATTCATTTAGTTGTGCAGCTTTTGAGACTTTTAACAGCAGAACTGTCATGATAAAATAATTTCAACCCCTTTTATTATGAAGTGTATAATGACAAAATGATATAAATATAGCTAAACATGTTTCAGGGAGACTTGGAAATTGTGCTTGATGGAAATTTCATAAGAATAGATAACAAATCCGATAGGTAATATTTACCAGTCACACACCTCCCATCCATAGCCTGATTATGTAAGGTAACACATTTATTTCCAAAGATATGAGTTCTAACAGAATCTGCTAATATTTAAAAGGCATGACAGATAAATGTTTTCTGAGTTTTATGCTAATGTAGTCATGGAAAGGTTACCAAGGGAATGATCTTTATAGATTTGTCCAGCTATTATAGATAACTAGTATTTAAGCTTGAGGAAAAAAGACATAGGTGGACGACCTTTACCTTTCTAGCTCTTTGATTCTTGATTTTTCAATAAACACTTAAAGTATCTGCTGTGGACAGGCTCTGCTTTTGTATCCTACGAATTATGTACAAAATTTTTTAGGTTAACATAGGAGGCCAATGCTTTATTTGACTGAAAGATCAAGTATTAAAATAGAATAATGTATTAAATGGAAGACAATTAAATTCATGAAGTGGCATAGACTCGCTAGGGATTAATTTTCTCTATTAATTGGCTGCACGTTATGGTGACTTTTGAAGCCTGGGACTCGCTTTAGAAAGAGTCTATTATCTGGAGTCTCTAGCAGGATGAGAACACTAAGAAGGTTTGATGTAATCAGGAAAGCCAGAAATTGCCAGCTGCTCATTTGCTCTGACTGGCGTCTTCAAGAAGCTGAAGATATATCATATTCTTTTCTTAAATATAATTGTGCTTGTGTAAGGAGGTGTTGACTTCACTGAGAGACAGTGTGTCTTCATAAAATGCCTGAATTTGATTCATATCCTGTTGACCCTGACACTGAAATGACATGTTTCATTTCAACCTTTAAGTAATACAAGTATTGTAGTTGTGATTAGTAAGAGAAGTTACATTTTCTTACTCCTGAAATGTGGTAGTATTTCTTTTTTCATTTAATTTATTTTTAACGAGACTTTTGATAAGCATTAAGCCATTTTCAAATTTGGGTAATTCCTGAAATCCTCCAGCAGATGGAGATGTGTTGCTCCTTCACTAGGGCCTCTGCTCTTGCCCCAGGTGACTTTGCTGGACTTCTAGTTAAGATGCAGTGCCAGGTTTTGCAAATGAACTAATGCATGTGCTGTTCTGCCCTTCTTTTCCACCTATCTTTGGCCTAGTTAGGATAAGAGTTCTTATTTATTCTGTGTGTCATGAGGTCTTTATCATTAGTGACCTTCCCCAGTAGATAAGAACAATATTTTCTTTAGAGACATATCCGCGGCAAAAGCATAGAACAGAGAATCCCCTGAGCTCCAGGGGTACAGATTTAAATCCCATGTGAGCCTTTTGCTGGCAGCATCCTGCCCATGTTCCGATTTAGAGTAAATCCCAGAGGTCAGATCCCTTTTCAGCTAGCAGGGTAAACTTTTTTCTTAGGTCAGCATAGAGAGCAGAGGAAAGCTATCCTTATTTGCCTCTTTGCATACTCAGTGACACCTTGTTTTCAAGCGGGTCTTCTGATTCAAGTTATTTTTTTTTTCTTTCCTTTCTTATTCACTTATATTTAGTGCAAGTGCGTGAAAGAAGAGATCCCTAAGACTGCATCTTTGACAAATTCAATGAAATCTTTCAAGAATATTAATTGATGTGAAGCCCTTTAGATTCATGCCATTTGTTGCTTTTCTTGCCTTTTTTGCTGTTTCTACTAATCACTAGGGAAAAATGATTGGTTTTTAAATTCTTAAGCCAGTGCTTTCTGAACTTTTTTTTGGTAAATTAAAAAGAAAAGAAAGGTAACCTCTTGTGGTAATTCATGGGAATTCTTGCTAATTCTTAAGAATTGGAAGTGAAAGTCTACAACACACACACACACACACACACACACAAAATAACTTACCGATCAACTGAATAAATAAAAAACAATTGTGACCAAAGGCATTGCTCTCTAAGAGATCAGGTAGTTTGTCATGTTTTTTTATTATAAGGCTTCCTCTATAATTCAAAGTCTTGGTTTACAAATGTGTTCTTTTCTAAATCAAATAGTGTATTACATTTATGTCAGATATTTTCTCTTACCTCTAAGTCTTAATAAGAACTAATGAAATGATTATTTAATAAATATCTACCGACTTTTTGAATTAGTTCTGAGAATAGGACACATCTGAATTCACTAGGCCATGTGGGCCTAGATCCTTACAACATTAAAGAGCTTTCTAAAGAAAATGTAACCCTTAGTTTTTTGCTAAGAATCTATAGAGTACAAAAATGTGTGTCTTAGTTGAACACTAGATGCTGTGACAAGTAAATCTCAAAATGTCAGTACCTTCACACTGTTGACATTTATTTTCCATTCGTATAATAGTCTAGTGTGGTTCCAGGTTAGTGGTGGTTGGGTTGGGAGACTATTCCACATACACATCTGGGTTCAAACAGACTCAACCATCTTCTAGATGTGTTTTCCAAGATTGCCTTTAACTGGACCTATAGATGGTACAGGAGAAAGTCTCTGGAGCATCCATGTGGCGGTTTCTATGGGCCAAGTCTGCAGGTGGTGAGAAGGGCAGCTGGGAGTGTGGTTTAGTTTAATACACAAGAGGAAGAAGAAAAGGACATTTGATTACTAGCTGGCCTTAGAGGATTTTGCTTAATAAAATGGTTCTGGTGAAATATTACAGGAGAAAGTTATTTAAAATTGAATATAATGATTATCTTTTTGTTCTATAAAGGAGTTCCATCTTTAAAAAAATCCACTTAATTGACTAAAATAATGTTTTAATAATTAACTTTAACTTTATGGTGTTTTGCTATAAAAGTCAATGAAGAATTAATTTATAACAACTAGATCTTACACTAGATATTTTTCTAAACTTTCTATTATTAAACCATACCCTAATATTTCTATGTAATAGATATTCTTTTACCTTAACTCTGATAAGATAATTTCCTAGATATAGCAAAGATATATGAGCATATATTGCTACTTAATTCAGTAAAGCAAATATCATTGAATAAATGTCAGCTTTTCCAGGGAAATCACTGCATATAACCTCTCTCGATAATATATTTATCAAAAAATCAATACTAAAAGTAAACAGATTTTTAATACATCTGAAGGAGCTTTCTAATAAACCAAAATGTGAACCCATAATTTAAAGCTATTGATACTTAGAGATGACATCATCATAACTTTTGTAGATTATCCTTCATAGTGGTCTTGTGTGCTATATCTGATTTAGTTTTTACTTTATGACTGGAAGAAGTGATTTATTTTAGAGGTATGTAAAGACTATTCTGGCTTCTCTTTCCTTGGAGGAAGACCTCAGAAGGTGTTTGAATTTCCCATGGCTCTTCTGATGCCTTCCTTTTGGTTTTGCTCTATTTAGTGCTGAGTGATTTTTGTCTCTTTCCTGTCTACCATCCCTCTGGAAACATCTGCTCAACTTCCCAGGGCTCTCACCACTCATTATATGGGCCTGTTTTTCTCAAACTTTTGCTGTCCATTGATTATAGGACTGACACACAGTAAATTTTTTTTTAAAGGTCAATCACAAGTTTTAAAATAAATTTTGAAAACTTATGTTTTAAATTGGCAAAAATAAAAATAATTTCTTACCAGTGAAACGATTTTTAAATTTATTATCAAGTCATCTACATAGATGGCCATTGAGATTTCTTTCTAAAGAGTATACAAGGACCAAATCAAGGAATGTCTCACGAGTGAAAACTAGAAATTTGGATATTTCAACTAGGGTATAATAACGAACAGATTCTCATACCACAGTTTGATGGCATTCAGCTTTGGCAAAAAAAAATTTTGTATTATATTGAAGCGTTAAGACATGGTTTCTAATTATGATCTGTCAAATGCTCAGTAGGAAGATAGCTGTTAGCTGAATTGTTGAGCACTCCCTGACTCCAGCCCCTTGTTCAAGTTTCTTGACTTCTCTGAGCCTCAGTTTCTTTATATGTAGAATGGAGAGAACACAATTCACATAATAATGTTGTTATAAGAAGTAAATGAGAGAATGTATGCAGAGCTTAGAATAATGTCTGATACAGAGTCCAGTTAATAACTTTCTTCTTTTATGGTTAATGTTTTTAATGTTGTATTTAAGGAGCAGTTTCTCATGTTTTTGCTTAAAAGTTTTACATTTACTTTCCTTCTAGATGACTTCTAAATGACAATGTTTCATTGTAGCAAAGCAGTTCTCCTCCTCTCTGTATTGTGTCCTGGATATGTGGTCATTGGGAAATTTGACTAAAATGTCATTTCTCCCATTCTAACTCTTTTATTCAGTAGTGAATCAAGATTGGGAGGCTTATGATGTTGAATTCCAGCTGGGTGTGTCATGGGGTTAGGGTGCAGGACAAGAGGACCATAGGGCCCAACCCTCACATTTAGGCTGTCAACATTAGTTTCAATAAAGGGTAAACTTCAGGGCATAGAGACATGTGAACAAGATTGAAAGTACCATGTGTTCATCATGTGCTCAATCCTGTGTGTCTCACTGCTGGATCATACTGTGGACAGTGTACTGTGAATTTGTATTTCTAATGTATTTCATCATTATATTGTAAATAGAATAACTATATTGCATTATAGTTTTTAGTGTTTAAAGTGTTAATATTTTAAACATTTAATATAATACCATGTAAAAATTATATCTTGGCATCTCTTCATTTTTTAATATGCTGGGGATCTTACAATAGCAATGGCATGGGACCCTTTGACTCCGAGTTGCCCTATGCCAACTCTTCCCTGGAATAAATCAGGTGTGTTATGCAGCTCTAATCTCCCTTGGTGGAAACCCGACCTGTCCCCAGCCTCAAACACATTTAAAACATGCTCTTCTCTTGAAGAGTTGCTTTCCCTTGTGACTGCCAGATATACTAAGAGCTGTTTCACAGGCTGGTATCAGGGGTTTATCTACTGGCAGGTATTGTGGACTGTCCTCCATAGAGAGCCTTTGATTTTCTTTTGCCATTGTATTTTGGTGTTAGACTCATGGCTGGTGATGTCATCTGGTGTAGGCAGTATGCCAGTCGACTCTTCTGCTTTGTCTCTGAGCATAGCCTGGTTCATCAGCCTTGCAGCTGGTTTTAGGAACTTCTCACAATGTAATTTGCATATTTTTTTTTTCCTTTGAAGAGAACAATTTTGAGCAGCATTCTTCTCTTTCTTTCCTGACAACAAATTAATGTGCTTATTCCAGAAACCCCCTATTTGGGCACCCAGAGATGCCACTTAGAGAATTTTGTAAACTTTTTGTCATGCCATTGTTTTTGAAGGTTTTATGACAGCTTACTGAGAACTCAGGGTAGATGTAATGCAGGTCAAGTTAAATCGGACTTTAGCTAGTCATCATCAGCCTTCCCATTTTCACTTTCTCTGTTTTGGCAAAATCTATGAAACTATCACATCCTTGTACAAGTACATACTAATTGACATTATAGATTTTGTTCACCAAGATATTATTTTGAACTATATATTGTTGCTATTTTTGTCACTACTTTTTAAACATGGGTTTGTTTTTGTGAATTTGGGCCCAAACACCACACAGCAGTAACAAGGATGATAGATTTAGCAGATGTGATTAGTAACAAACAGATGATGTAAATACACATTAATGGATGTGAACTGGTGACTTCGCTGAACTTAGACCAGTGCTTATGGATGGCGGGTGCCCTTGTGCCCAAGTCACAGGTGGGGCTGCAGATCAGAGTACAGGCCCTTTAACTTTGAGTTTTGAGAAAAAGAAACATGCATATGCATAACCTTTAAGATTGAACAAAAACAAAAAAGACTTGCATTACCATGTAGATTAGATCACATGGCTCAGAAAGAGCGGACAGGAGGGCATGTGTGAGTCTCTGACCCTGCCCTTGCTTGAGCTGACTAATCCAGGGGAAAGGAGAGTCAGAGCTTGCCTCACATCCCTCTCCCAGCAAGTCCCAGCAGTGTGTCACCCACCTAGTGAGTGTCATCGGTCTCTTCCCATGGGGAGAAGCAGGCCAAAAGCCACTGCCTCTTCTGTGGCTAAATGAGTGTTGTTGCTTTTATTTCAGTAGAGTTCAAGTCTGGATGCTGTTGTCAACCTCTGGCCAAATCGAAGTGTTCATATTAGACTTAACAGTCGTATCACTGTAACACAAGGGTTCATAATTTTAGGACTAATTTAGTCAGTCGTCTGGTCACCATCTCAAGAGTGCTATGGTGCACTGAGCCTGAGAATGCCAGCTGTGAGGGGAGTTTTCTTGTTATTTCCCTCTGGATGTGTGTATATTGCACACCATAACTTTTGGGGGCCAAACAATTTTTACTATCATAACAGGGTGCCTGTGAACATTACCATTATTCTCATATTTCAGACCTGTGAAATGATTGCAAATGCTGCACCATCCACTAGGATTGTTAGATAGAGTGCAATGCTTTAAGATGCCCTCCTGCTTTGCTGCTGATAACACTGATCTGTGTGAAGCCTCCCATTCTTTCCTGAGCTCCACCAGGTGTTTGCTGTTTGTCCTCTGTGCTCCTGCTGCTTTCTGTGGAGATTCCTATGATGCTGCCTTTATTTGTCTGTTGTATTTAATATTCCTGCATCCAATGCCAGTCTCACCCTGAGACCCAGGGTGCCCCTCCACTCAGAGTAGCCTCATTTTTTGCCTTTCAGTTTGTTTAACATTATGGTGGTCTTCTGTAACTGAAGATGACAGCATTGAAAAGAGTTACATAGATCTTCCACCATGGAGTGCCAGCTATTAAGATGCATGTGAACTATTACGGTTATTAGACTGTTGTCCAGAGCCTCTTAAAGTACATAATTGAGTATTATCTTGACTTCCTCTAGCCTTCGGATCTGGGAACTCACCCCCAAGGAGAATGCACTGGGATCTTAGCAGCAGCAGAATGTCTGAGACATTGAGCTCCTAGAAGCTTGCCTTTTTCCTGGCAAGAAGGGGTCTGAGTGACTCCTGCACTATTTTGCAATCCATTGAGTTCTTTAGCCACACTCTGGGCAGCAGCTTATTTCAAAGTCAAGGTCTGCAGTTATTGCTGCTGCTGCCGCTGCCACTGCTGGCACTGATGGCCAGTCTCTCCATATGAAGACTTCCCCATCATCATTGGGGTTTGATTTTAACCCTGATGTACTCCTTCACTTCAGATGTCCCTATGCTCCTTTCATTGGAGCAGAGGGGAAGACTCTCCTATTCAAGTTAGGACTCTCTCATTAGATTCATGAAAGAGTGTTCCTGTTGTCTGCTGGTTATAGTTATACTAGTGTTAGAAGTCTCCTACTTGAGTGACAGAGATGAGTGAGTTTGCGATGTGCTATCTCAGCATAAAAGGGGAAATAAAGTACCAGTGAAGGGTGGTAGTTAAAAAAAAAATCATGGAGAGTGGTAGCATAAGAATGTGAACTTAACACATAAACTTAACACATTCACAGTTGGCAAATATTTCACTTTCCTAATACTGAGAGTGGGTGAAAATAAAAAACATCTGAAGCTGGTTGCCACAAACTTGTCGTTAAGCACAAGTGAGCTGGTCTTTTCTAAATTGTCACCTTTTTTACAGTCCAGCTGAAAGTTGCATACATACCCAGTATTTGCCTCAGACACCACTCTGACTAGCATTCAGTACTTTGTATTTTTATTTGGATTATAAACCAAATATATGTATTATATTGTATATATGTATATTTATTTGTTTACATTGCATCATTGCATCACTGTCTGTCTCATTCACTAATAAGTTCACTGGATTCCTTCAACCTTGGAAATCTCATCCGCATATATTTCTTCATTTTCCATAATTATGGTAAGTTATTTTTGAAATTGAAGTATTAAGCCCTGAAATATCAAAATACAAATATACAACACTAAACACAATAAAATAATGGCCAACTTGCAATTTTTACCAACCGTGTAAATCAATAACAACATTGTACAGTTGATATCAGATAATATCTCAATTAACATTCTCCTTTCCTCACTATTCATTTTCAAGCAAAATGACACATACATATGACAACATTGCAGCATTCAGAAACAGAATTTGGAATTATATAAATTATCATCAGCTATTGCAAATGAGTTAATATTGCTGGATTGTACCCTTAAGAAAAGTTAGGATGATAAATTTTGTGCGTATTTTACCACAATTGCAAATAAATTATTATTACTATTTTTTGTTTTTGTTTTTGTTTTTGTTTTTTTTTGAGTTGGAGTCTCACTCTCACCCAGGCTGGAGTGCAGTGGTCACTCCCGTCCACCGCAGCCTCGACCTGCTGGGCTCTAGCGATCCTTCCGCCTCAGCCTTCCAAGAAGCTGGAACTACAGGCGTGCGCTACCACGCCCGGCTAATTTTTTTATTTTATTGTAGAGATGAGGTCTCGTCAAGTTGCCCAGGCGGGTCTCGAACCCACGGGCTCAAGCAATCCACTCACCTCAGCCTCCCAAGGCGCGGGATTACAGGCTAAGCCACCGAGCCTGGCCAAATAAATTATTTTTTTAAAAAATCACCTCAGAGTTTTACAGAAACCGTGTACCTCAGAGTTTTTTCCAGGTTTCCCATGGTTAATGACTTAGGATCCAGAACATATTTGGCAATCCTTTCAGTATGAAAAAGATGCCTCTCCAAAACCAGGAAGCCAATATACATTTTAAAAGTCAGTTTTTGGTGTCTTTGTTTAAATTTAATTTATTTAAAATTTATTTTAAAGATGTGGGGTACACTTCAGGATTAGGTATACAAGTGGTCATTGTACAGGCATAGTTTGGCCTACCGTTGGTCCCCACTTTACCTGGTTTGCGATCAGGTACCCTTAAGAAGCCAGGAGTCTACTGGCGGTAGAAGAACAATGAAGAATATTTATGAAATATTACATTATTTCATAAATTCTTACTAATATCAAACATCAAGATAATTAAAAGTTAATTTTTGACCATTTGCTCATAATTATCTTGACGTTTGATATTAGTAAGAATTTATGAAATAATGTGATATTTCTTAGATATTTCTCATTGTTCTTTTGCCATCAGTAGACTTCTGGCTTCTAGTTATAGATATTTAGATGCGTTCTTTTTTGTACTCACACTTGTATTTATAGTAGTCTACTAGACAGATATTTCAAACTTAGAATGTTCAATAGTGAATTTGTGTTCCAGTTTTATATTTGCCAGTCTGTGGTAACTTTAGAAAACAGCTACTGGTCAAGATAACAATGTAGTTAAAAATGAATACCCAAGTACCCATTTTTGGTTTTGATTTATAAAAGTGGAAGAATATGGTTGAACCACAGGGTTTTGGCAATATTTTATTTTAGTGATTTTTATGTTTAGGAAGTTTTTGCTTATGTTTCAATTCTAATAATTTTTATTGTAAAATACATTCATCATTGTTCAACCATTAAACTGTCTAGTTCTAGAACATTCTCATCACTCCAAGCAGAAACCCTGTATCAATTAAGTAATCGCATCCCATTCTCCTCCTTTCCCCAGCCCTTGGCAACCACTCATCTGTTTTCTGCCTCTCTGGATTTGCCTATTCTGGATATTTCATATTAATGGATATTACCTTTGAAACAAAATTTAAAGTAGTCTTCAGACAACTTAATGTGTTCTTTATTTTTAGTGATTGTAATGTTTTCAAACATTTTACTATGTAAATAATAATAAAAGTAAAATGTATATGTAAATATCCGGCAATCTAGGGTTGATTAAACTTTGTAAATATTCTAAAGCCTTTAAAGGGAAACTGTGTAAAACACATAGGAAAAAATGTTCAGGTGCACTAATCATCAGAGAAGTGCAAATCAAAGCAATAACGAGATACCTCCTCACGCTGGTCAGGATGGCTGTCATTAAAAAGTCAAACAACAGGTGTTGGCGAGGCTGTGGAGGAAAGGGAGTGCTTCTACACTGTTGCTGGGAATGTAAGGTAGTTCATCCTTTGTGGAGAGCAGCGTGGCATATTCTCAAAGAACTAAAAATTGGGCTAATATATGATCCAGCAATCTCACTTCTGGGAATATACCCAGAAAGAAATAAATCGCTCTACCAAAAAGACACCTACCTGCACATGTATGTTCATTGCAGCACTAGTCACAATAACAAAAACATGTAACCAACCCAGATGTCCACTGAAAGTGGACTGGAAAAGAAAATGTGGTACATATACACAGTGGGATACTACTCAGCCATAAAGAAGGACAAAATCATGTCTTTTACAGGATTGTGGATGCAGCTGGAGGCCCTTATTCTAAGTGAGCTATCATATAAACAAAAAACCAAAAACCGCATGTTCTCACTCGTAAATGGGCCCTAAACATTGGGTGCAAGAGCACAAATGTGAGAACAACAAATGCTGGGCACTGTTGAAAGAGGGAGGGTAGGAGGGAGGGAGAGAAGGAGGATAAGGGGCACATAATCACCCATTAGGTACCACATTCACTATCAGGGGGCGAGAGGGCTCGCTAGAAGCCCAAACCTCACCTTTGCACAATTTACTTATGTAGCAAATCTTCACATATATCCTACAACTCTAACATAGAAAAATAGAATAAAAAATAAAAAAATTAAAGGTAGCTGTAGATAAACTTTTATTGATATTTAAAGTAGTCTATAATATTAAATTAGGGAACATCAGATTATAAAATTATATGGTACGATTGCAATCTGCAAAAATGCAGAACCATGTAGTATCTAGAAGGATATAATCAACATGTTCACAATTACAGATTAAGGTAGATAGTTTAACTTTTCTTTATGAACTTTTTCTTTATAAGTTTTCTGTAAGTTCTTATTTTCTGATTTGTGTAAACACGTGCTTAAATAAGAAATAAAGGGTTATTTTTTGCCTTAATTAGCACTAAAATAATTAGTGTCAGATGTCATGGTATTTTGAAAATACAGATAAAGTATATTAATATTCTTTTAATTATCTTAGGCAAAAATTCATCACCCAAACAATGCTAAAAATGAAAACACTGCAAATTGCAGTCATGGCAAGATCACTGTTAGAAGTTTTAAAAACGTTTTAAACGTGTAGATTACCCCAACTAATGTAATTCCCAGAAAAGGGTAGACAACTCAACCAACTAGTAAAATAAGGGAGTTGAACTAGATATTTTAGACTCATTATGTGGCAAACTGTTTTCAGTGCTCATGTTACCTGTTCTTTTGTGACTGTAATGAAAGAGCCTCCATATATGTGATTTTATATCATAGTCATTAATCTGGAAAGTGATTGAATTAAAAGAAAAACTTATTAATTGATCTCTTTGTGTTGTCACAATGAGGAATGTCACTTCTTTTCAGAGATACATTTAAGATGAAAACAGTTTAGTCTAAAACTTGCTATATTCATTATTTGTCTTCAAGCTTATTATAGGTGTTCTCAGATTCTGTGATTTGTCTCACTATTAAACAAATACCAACCATGCCTATCTTAGGCTATTTTAAATTAATAATGCACCATGTACTAATGTGGATCATTTTTTAACCATGTAATATTCGTTGATGATAATAAGATCAGACATAGTTTGTGCCTTCTATATCTTCACATTCTGTGTCTTTTAAAGACTTGCACTTCATTCACTTCTTAACTCGTGGATCATATGGGGGGGGACCCAAAAAACACAGAATTTATTTATTAAACAATTGTGTATTTATTTTTATGTGTTTAAACTTCAGTCACCTTCAAAGTACTCTCCATTTGATGTAATACACCTATCGAGATGCTTTTTCCACTGCTCAAAACAGTTTTGAACTTGTCAATTTTAGTGCTCCTGCCATGTTTTGTTTCACTCTTCCACATTGGCAAAACATTTCCCTTTGAGGACTTTTTCATCTGGGGAAAGAAAAAAAAGTTGCTTGGGGTGAGATCAGGTGACTGGGGAGGGTGGGGCATGGTGGGGCTCATGCCGTTTTTGGCCATACTGAATTCTCAGCATGGTGTGGGCAGGTGTACTCATAAATCACCCATCATGAAATGGGCAAACATGTTGAAATAATCTGCAAAGAAATATTCAATGAAACCGGACACAGCCTCTTACAACAACATTAACTGGTACACTGATGCCGATGCATTTCTAGAACACTTACCCAGCTGGGGAAGCCTGTAGTGCAAGGAGCCCACCCTCCAAAAAATAATTCTGGTTTTTTGAGTCCCCCCGACATGATGATTACTCTTATTATTGTTATTTTATATATTTTTAAATTCAAATTTCTGGGGAAAGTTTAGGGGAAAATATGCAATATTTAAAAAGGTACAGAATCTGTCATATTTTTGTGATCCATTGAAGTTTTGGATGTTATAAAGCATTTTTATTGTGAAATATGACATAATTACAATAAAGTAAATAAAATATGAGTGTGCAGTTAAATATTTATGAGGTTGATATATATGTAACAGTCACCCAGGTCAACAAATAGAACACTGCTCACATATGAGAAGCTCCCAATTATCCTTGCCCAGTCACAACTGCCTTCCTCTCCTCAGAGGTGACCACCATCTTGAGCTGTATGTTAATATCTTTGTTGCTTCTCTAAAAATAGCTTTAGCATCTGTGCATACGCTACACTCTATTTTAGTTTTGCCTCCTTTTAACTTTATTTAATGGAATAATATATTCTATATTAGTATATGTCTTAGTTCTTTCTCTGTTGTCTAAGATTCAAGAATGTGGTGTGTTAACTGCAATTACTTCATTTATGTTGTTTACTGATATCCATATATGTAACTATGCCATTTTGCTTATTCTACTCTTGCTGGACACTTGGCTTATTTCTGTTTTCAGGCTGCATGAAACAGTTCTACTGTGAATATTCTTGTGTATGTATCCTAATGAACACAATCATGCAAAGACTGGAATTGAGTATAGAATATGTAACTTCTGCTTTATTTTTGGTGTGGACAAACTTGTTTTCAGAATGTGTGTACTAATTTACATTACTAGTAACAATGTATGAGAATTGCTCATCCCACATCTTTCCAATGCTGTATTGTTTATTTAAATTATCAATTTAAATCACCAAGCTGATAAGCTTGTGATAGAATTTCATTGTGGTTAAAAATTGTATTTCCCCGATTAATAATTGAGTTTGAATTTCATGCTTGTGGCCATTTGAAGTTCCTCTTTTGTGAAATTCTTTTCTCATTGGTTTTTACTAATTCTTTGAATATCCTTTATAAAATGGTTGTTAGTTGTATAACTACCTTCTTTCATTCTCTGACTTGTTTTTTACCCTCTACATTGTATCTTTTAATGTGTATAATTCTTTAGTTAAAATATTAATCTTTTTGAGTTAGACATTTTGCATATTACTTAAGAAATCCTTATGTACTCCAAGGTTTGGAAGATACTGTATATAAAATCTTGATACATATATTTCTCTATTTTTGTTGTTTAATCTTATATCACATTGTGAACAAAAATAAAGTATAAGGATTAGATTATTTTCCCCTATCTTTCTCTATCTCCTTTCTTTTCTTCCTACTTCCCTTCTTTTCTTCCTGCTAGCATCTAATATGGAAACTCTATTTTTATTTAATTTAATTTATTTTATTTTTTTAATTTGAAAGGTGTGGGTTACAATTCAGGATTAGGTATACAAGTGGTCATCATATAGGTAAAGTTTGGGCCTCCCTTTGGTTTGAGATGAGGTACCCTTATTGATGTTGTTTCCTCCCCTCCCCACCCCTGGCAGTATTCCACTTCTGCCAATCACTTTCTTATAGTATTATGGTAAATGTTCAGGGTCCGCTTATGAGTGAGAACGCGTGGTACTCAGTTCTTTGTTTCTGTGATAGATCACTGAGTATTATAGACTCTAAATCCATCTAAGTTGCTACAAAGGCCTAACATCCGGGATCTACAAAGAAAAATGTGCCAAAAGGAAAAAAAACAAAACAGTCCCATTAAAGATTGGGCAAAAGACATTAGTAGACACTTCCCAAAAGAAGACATATGGGCAGCCAATAGTCACATGAAAAAGTGCTCAGCCTCACTAATCATCAGAGAAATGTAAATCCAAACCACATTGAGATACCACCTAACCCCAGTAAGAATGGCCATCATGAATAAAACAAAAAATAACAGATGCTGACAAGGATGTGGAGAAAAGGGAATGCTTCTACACTGCCGGTGGGAATGCAAACTAGTTCAACCTCTATGGAAAACAGTGTGGTGATTTCTAAAAGAACTAGATATTGCCCTTCCATATGACCCAGCTGGGAATTTACCCAGAGGAACTCAAATCATTCTACCAAAAAGACACCTACACATGCATGTTTATTACAGCACTAGTCACAATAGCAAAAACATGGAACTGACCATGCTGCCCATCAAAGCTGAACTGGATTAAATGTGGTATATATACACAATGGAATATTATACAGTCATAAAGAAGGACAAACATATGGAAAATCTTTCTTGAACAACATTATTTAAAAGATCATTCTTCTCTGTTCTGCACCTTTGTCATAAATCAACATAAACTTACACGTCTGTGGTTATGTGTCTGAGATCTTTATTCTTTTGTTCATCCTTGCACTGATAACTACATAGTCCTGATGATTGTAGTTGTGTGCTATATTTTGATATCTGCTAGATCAAGTCTCACCTTGTTCATTCTCTTTTTTTAAGTTTCAAACAAAATTTATCAGAGAAGGAAAAGAGGAGAGCTAGAGAGATATGCCAAAGCATTGTTCTTTTTTTCATGTTGTGTAAGAGTGTTCTAAACACTATCTAAGTCTGTTTGTGCTGCTATAACAAGATACCTGAGAATGGGTAATTTTTAAATACTAAAAATTTATTTCTCACAGATTTGGAGGCTGGGAAGGATCAAGGCACCAGCAGATTTGGTGTCTGTAAAGGCTCTTCCACTGCTTCTAAAATGATATCTTCTTGCTGCATCCTTACATGACAGAAGGTGGAAGGGCAAAAGGGAGGATGCAGCTCTCTGAAGCTTCTTTTATAAGGGCATTAATCCCATCCAAAAGGGCAGAGCCCTCAGAAGCTAATCACCTCCTGAGGGCCTCACTTCTTAATACAATCACCTTGAGGGTTAAGTTCCAACATACGAATTTTGGAGGGATATGTACATTACAATCCTAGCAGATGCCATTGGTATTTCCATAAATATTTTAAAGCCAACTTGCCAAGTAAGATTTTGATTCTAATTGTATTAAATCTATACATCATTTAATATCTTAAATACATTTTGCCTTTTAATCAGTGACCCTGATATCTATCTCCACTTATTTAGATCTTTTTAAAATTCTTGCTCAGTGAAGCAAGAATGTATATACCTTTTAGAGAACATGTATACCTAAATACCTTGTAGATTTCTTGAACAGATTTTGTTAGATTTGTTTTTGGTACTTGATATTTTTTGATGCTATTGCAAATGTTATCTTTAAAAGATTTACTTTTTGTTTCTGGTACATAGAAATATATTTCATATTCACATATTGACCTTGTATCTACCTACCTCTTTAAATTTACTTATGAATTTTAAAAGTTGTTCTGTAGAGTCTCTTGTATGTTTTATATATATTATATCTGTGTCTAGTTTCTGACCTTAAAAGGAAAATTTTCAGTGACACATCCTAATCATTCATTAAAGAGTGGCGTTGACTGAGATTCCCTTACTAATGTCCTTACCTTTGATTGGGGTACATGCCATGGTAGTATCTGTGAAAGTGACAGTATACTTCCCTGCCCTAAATCTAGTGAATATTGTGGGATATTTGGATTTGGGCATCTTATTTGGAAGTCTAGCTATAGCCTAAGCAGTAAAGTTGTCTCAATTACCCCAAACACAAATTAATTGTACCTATTATTAGTATGAACAATGAAAGTATTAAAATCTTCCCTGTTGAGCTGATGGGGTTACATTAAATGGCCAGTGTACCCCAACGCATATTACCAAATCTATTACAGTGCTGCCTGAGGAAACTTTTCTGTGATAGTGGAAATGTTTATAGTCATGCTCCTGGGCTACAAACCTATTAGCCATGTGACTGTACTGAATACTTTAGGCAATATGTAACCCATGGTACTTGTGTATGTAAACATAACTAAGCATAGAAAAGATACAGTAAAAATGTGCTATAAGAAATGAAAAATGGTGCCTCTGTATAGGTCACTTATATGAGTGGAGCTCGCAGTACTGGAAGTTGCTCTGGGTGAGTCAGTGAGAGAGTGGTGAGTGAATGTGAAGGCCTAGGACATTACTGTATATTACTGTAGACTTAAACACTGTATATTTAGGGTACAGTAAATTAATAAATTTTTTCAACAGTAAATTAGCCTTAGCTTACTGTAACTTTTTAATTTTATAAACATTTTATTTTTTTGACATTGACACTTTTGTAATAACACTTACATTGAAGTACAAACACATTGTACAGCCATACAAAAATATTTTCATTCTTTATAGACTTATTCTGTATTTTTCAATTAAAAAATTTTTTACTTCTTATTTTTAAACTTTTTCTGTTAAAAATTAAGATATAAACACACACATTAGCCTAGGCCTAATAAAGTCAAGATCATCAATATTACTCTTCCTACTCCACATCGTGTCCCACGGAGACGGGGCAATAGCATGCATGGAGCTGTCATCTCCTATAATATCAATGCCTCCTGAAGGACCTGCCTGGGGATGTTTTATGATTAACTTTTTTTTTAATAAGTAGAAGGAAAGCACTCTAAGGTAACAACAATAATAATAATATAGTAAATACATAAACTAGTAACATAGTTATTAGCAAGTATCATGTACTGTGCATTATTGTACATGCTATACTTTTATACAACTGGCAGCCCAGTAAGTTTGTTTATACCAACATTACCACAGACACCTGAGCAGTGCTTTGTGCTGTGACGTTATGATGATTATGACATCATTAGATGGCAAGATTTTTCAACTCCATTATAATTTTATAAGACTTTTCTTATATACGTAGTTTGTTGTTGACTGAAACGCCATTATGCAGCACATGGCTGTATATGTGTGCTGTCCAACATGGTAATCATTAGCCACATGTGCCTATTGACCACTTGAAATTTGGCATCACTGGAGTTTTCAGTTTTTGGTTTTTTTTTTTTGAGAAAGCAGAATTTATTGAGAAGACAGAAAAGCTCCCACAGTGGGAGGGGACCCAAAGGGGTTGCCCCTGGAGTTTTCATGTTAAATAAAAAATTTAAATTTAGATAGGCAGATGTAGATTGAAGACTGTAGTGGAGAAACCACATTTAGGAATATCCTATTTCCTTCCTTCTCTTAGGTCTGACAGCCTTTAGGCAGAATAACTCCCCCCCCTCCCTTCCTGAGGCTTCTACCTTTTCCAGTTTAAGACAACTGAACTCTCAGGGAGAATATATTTCCTTACTTTTTCCAACTTGTGGTTCCTTCTATCTTCAAAGCTAACAGCCTGGTATCTTTTTTTTTTTTTT
>CAUYQG010182606.1:0-34165 GCA_963574415.1 Tarsius wallacei
TCGACTCGCCCGCCTCCCCCACCCACCCCCCCCCCCCCCCCCCCCCACCCCCCCCCCCCCCCCCCCCCCCCCCCCCCCCCCCCCCCCCGCCCCCCCCCCCCCCCCGTCCGCTGAATGAATTAAAATGTTTTATAAATCTCAACCCAAGAATTTTGGAGGTTCATTTATTTTACCTCTTCTCATGGGGACCAATCATTTGTCCAGGTTCTTGATAGGAAACTGACCATCCAGGATTTTTAAGGTGGACGTAGTAGTCTAAATAGAAAAATGACACATTTTCCTCCTACAGAGCTAACCAGAACTGTGTTTTGCGACTCCAGGTAATCTCTTCCTCACTCTGCCGTTTACTAGTAAGCACCTGACTTTGCTGTGACTACAATATGCAGGATAGAGAGCTATGATTTTCATACATATCACCTCGTTTCAGGCTTGCATTACCCCAATAAATAGATAAAGAAATTCTCATTTACGGATAAGGACTTGGAACTTAGTATACGGGAAACTTACCCGAGTCTCAGCTTCCCTCCATAGCTTCCCTTAGACCATGTGAATCTATCAATGTAAGCAGAGTTCAAGATAAAAGAGGTGAATTTAGACTCATGGTCTTTTACCAGGGACCCATAGGAAAAAATGGAGCCATAACAGCTGTTATTTGATTAGACTAGGGGCCAACGAAAGTAAAGTGATACTTTAGAACATTTATGATTGTTTATTTTATGGATGTTTGTGTTAGTCAGGGTTTTCTAGAGAAACAGAAATATGAGAGAGAGAGAGAGAGAGAATACATATATGTATGTAGAGAGAAATAGATTTATTATAAGAAATTGGTTCTTGTGATTATGGAGGCTAAGAAGATGCAAGATCTGCAGTCAGCAGCTGGAGAGCCAAGAAGGCCAATGTGTAGTTCCAGGCTGAGTTGGAATGCTTGAGAACCAGAGAGCTGATGGTATCATTTTCCATCTGAAAACTGGTAGGCTCAAGACCCAAGAAGAGCAGATGTTTCAATTGGAGTCCAAAGGCTGGAAAACACTTGATCCCCTCCTCCACCACGGATATCCTGGGTCAAGTCAGTGAGGCAGGTGGAATTCCCTCTTACTTGGCTTTTTTGTTCTATTTAAGCCTTCAGCTGATTAGATGAGGTCCATTCACGTTAGGGAGGGTAATCTACTTTATCTAACAATTCAAGTGTTAATCGTATCCAGACATACACTTACAGGCACACCCAGAATAACAGTTGCCCAAAAATCTGGGTGCTCTGTGTTCAATTGAGTTGACTCATGCGATTAATCATCAGACTGTTGGTTGTTGGCAGAATGTTGACCCCCGTGATCTCCGCCCCCTAGTGTCACTTTTGTGGTTATGTCACCTACATGGCAAAACAGACTTCCCTAATGTAACTAAGGTTATTAATCAGCTGCTTTGAAATAGGGGGGTTAACCTGGATTATTTACATGGCCCCAAAATATCACAATAGCCCTTAAAAGCTGAAGAGGATGACGAGAGTGAATAAGAGAGATGCAGCATAAGAGAAGAGTTAGAGAGATGAGGCAAAGGTTGGTTCAGAGGGTTTCAGATTTTGAGAGCTAAGAAGGATCCAGCCTGTCGCTGGCCTGAAGATGGTGTTGGACCACAGGCAAGTGTGAGAAGGAAATCCTTTCTGCCAACATCCCAAATGATGCTGGAAGAGGATTTTTCCCAGAGCTGCTAATGATGAACACTGCATTGCTGAACCTAAGATTTTGGCCTGGTGAGCTCCTAAGCAAAAAACCCATTGTGAGCCCTACTGAAGCCAGACTTCTGACCCACAGATACTATCGTTTTATGCCAGTAAGTTGGTGGTAATTTGTTACGATAACGATAGAAAACTAATACAGAATGTGATTTATGTGGTCTTACATACCAGTTATGAGTAAAGCTGCTTTTCACAACCCAATAACGGATTAAACTATTTAACAACTATCAAAAGTTCGACTTCAAATGAATTACCAATGTATACTTTTCAAGTATTCCCAATACCAACATCATGCTTAAATTAAAATAACAGCGGAAGCCATCTTGGGGGCATGTTTAGGCAACATGCCCTAATGAAGCTCCCATCATTGTGAATACTTTTGATATTCCTGTGTTGCCACTAATTACCACGAACTCCCTTTGAGGAGGTCATGCTGACTGCTTTCAGGAACTTTATGGGCGAGTTCCCAGGCCTATTCAACTTTCAGAAGCCCATTGCCACTTGCCACAGTTCACCCTGCTTTCCCAGAGCAGACATTGTTCGTAAGATGCTGGGATTTGAAGTGGAAATGATAGCAACAGAACAGCATCATCCCTGCAATCGGATAAGCCACTATCATGAATAAAGTTCAACAAATGCTTTGTTGACTTAGCAGTGTAGCAGTCGGAGGGCTAAGATTGGTACAGATTTCGATATTCTCCAGATAGTCTCCCGCCAAATATACATAGAACATATGCGTTGGAAGTACCCTTTTTATGATGGGCCCCTTAGCATATTTGTTTTGGAATATAACCTCTTACGGCTTGCTTTTATTCCAGCATTCCTGGGGTTTCTGGAATGTGGAACAGAGGAGGTCACAGCATGGTACTGACCACGTCACTATGAATTTGCCTTTTCTGGACATTTCTGGACATTTCATATAAATGTCATATAAATATCATATAATTGGAATCTCACAACAAAAAAATAGCCTTTTGTTTCTGGTTTCTTTCACTTAGCATATTGTTTTCAGGGTTTATCCAGGTTTGATTCTAGGCATAATCAAAAAGGCATATCAGTATAAATATACCTTGATTTGGCACATGCTGTGTGCAAGTTATGTTCACATTTGGCCAACAGTATGCTTAATTCCTATAGCCCTCTTTTTAAAAAAAATTTTTGGGGTGTATATAAGAACTTTATTGCAGTATAATATGTATACTATATGAGTCACCTATTTAATGTGTACAATTCAATGTTTTTTGGTTTATTCTTAAAATTGTGCAATTATCATCACAAACCATTTTAGAACATTTAATCACCCCCAAAATGAAATCCTGTTCTCATTAGCAATCACTCCTTATTTCCCTGAAAACTCACCAGTCCTAGGCAACCAGTGATCTACTTTCTGTCCCCATGGATTTGCCTATTTTGGACATTTCATATAATTGGAATCATACAATATGTGGCCTTTGCATCTGGCTTCTATCTCCTCACATCTTGTTTTCAGAGTTTATCCATGTTGTAACATCTATCAGTAGTTCATTCCTTTTTATAGCTTAATAATATTCCATTGTATGAATTTTTATATTATGTTTTCACATTATTATTTTATAACATTTCATAAGTTGATGGACTTTGGGTTGTTAGTGCTTTTGGCTACTATAAATAATGCTGCCCTGAACATTCATATACAAATTTTCATGTGGACATATGTTTTCTTTTTTTTTTTCTTTTGAGTTGGAGTCTCACTCCATCGCTCAGGCTGGAGTGCAGTGGCACACTCACGGCCATCCCAGCATCAACCTGCTGGGCTCCAGCCATCCTTCCACCTCAGCCTTACAAGTAGCCAGAACTACAGGCACGCACTACCATGCCGAGCTACTTTTTTGATTTATTGTAGAGACAAAGTCTTGTCGAGTTGCCAGGGCTGGTCTTGAACCCACAGGCTCAGACAATCTACTCGCCTCAGCCTCCCAAAGTCCTGGGATTACAGGTTGTGCCATCTAGCCCAACCTGGACGTATGTTTTCATTTCTCCTGAGTATACACCTGGGAATGGAATTGCTGGGTCATAAGGTAACTCTATTTTAACCTTTTGAGAGATCAGCAGTCTGTTTTCCAAAGCAGCTGCCTCATTTTACATTTTTGTCAGCAGTGTATGAAGGTTCTAATATCTACACTCTTCACCATCACACTGTTATCTGTTCTTTATTATGGCCACCTTACTGTGTGTAAAGGAGCATCAAAAAAGAATTCCTCCTTTTTTTAATCTCCATATTTTTAATTCTATCTTCTTTTGACTCTTCTTTTACCTATAGCTCTAATTCTCTGTCTATTCTGTCAACTCTTTCATGACCTTTATTTTTTAACCATCACCCTCTTCTTGTATTTATAGTCATACCCTCGCCATTTCTTTCCCATTAGAAGACAAACATATCCAGGTCTCCCAACTCTATTAAGAGAGAGTCCACTCCACTCCCTGTGTCTTATACTTACATGATGCCTATTATAAACGCTGCCTTTCCTCTTTCTTGGCACATTAATACTTTCTGAGAGTACAATGTTTATTAATGTAAGCCATGTATACATCTACTGATGTAAAATATAACTTTGGGTGACATAGAGGTGAACGTTTATCATTTATTGATTGATTGATTTTTTGAGTTGGAGTCTCACTCTGTTGCCCAGGCTGGAGTGCAGTGGCACACTCACAGCCACTACAGCCTTAACCGGCTGGGCTCAGGCAATCCTTCCACCTCAACCTTCCAAGTAGTTGGACCACAGGTGTGTGCCATCATGCCCGGCTAATTTTTCTTGACTTATTGTAGAGATAAAGTCTTACTGAGTTCCCCAGGCTGTTCTCAAACTCGTGGGCTCAGGCAGTCCTCTCACCTTGGCCTCCCAAAGTGCTGGGATTATAGGCATGAGCCACCATGTTCGGCCTCATTTATTATTTAAATATCTATTTATTTTGATGCATATCTAAGCCATGCCTAATATATCAGTCCCATCATTTTATTCATATTATTGGCTAGAACCAGGTTAAATCTTACAATTCAATTTAAAGTATATTGAAAATAAATAAATAGTGGTACTGACAGTGCTTACATATGAATAACTGAAATATGAGAAAATCTTTTTTTTGTGAGTTGGAGTCTCAGTCTGTTACCCAGACTGGAGTGCAGTGGCCGCTCCCGGCCACTGCAGCCTCAACCTGCTTGGCTCCGGTGATCCTTCCGCCTCAGCCTTCCAAGTAGCTGGAACTACTGGCGTGCGCTACCACGCCTGGCTAATTTTTTGATTTATTGTAGAGATGAGGTCTCACCAAGCTGCCCAGGCGGGTCTCGAACCTGTGGGCTCAGGCAATCCACTCACCTCAGCCTCTCAAGGCACGGGAATACAGGCTGAACCACCGAGCCCGGCTTGTGTGGTAAGAGAAGCACAACTTTAAGGATGAACAGACCTCAGAATACCACTTCACAAGTCTCTTCTGGGTGAACCTCAGAAAGTTGTCTGCTACATTGCAGGAAGCTATTCGAGATTTGGAGCTAATGTATTTAGAGGAACAAGAACATGGTCCAGAAAAAAATAGGTGTCTAGTAAATAGTAACTAAGCATCTCCCAGCTCTTGCTTCAGATACTGCTGTAGTTGCAGCCGGGAGCATTTTGTGGAAGGTAAGACATCTCAGTATGCAGGTTATTCAGTACCATAAGGAGATGTTCCCTGAATTGAGTGCCGTCATTAACAACAGAATTGACTGAGTGCTTATCACTGACCAATGCTATACTACAGTTTTCACACATGCAGCTCCCTCATTTACACTTTCCAACAGCCTTGTGTGGGAGGTTTTATAGCATCCCTGCTTTCTAGGTGAGAACACTGAGTCTGAGGGAGGTGAGGTATTTCACCCAAATCACTTGACTAGTGAAAGGTGAAGCAGAGATTCAAATCCAAGAAGTCTGGTTTCAGAATCGGCTCTTATAACCACTGTGTTATGTATCAAATCAAGAAAGTTCTAAATTCACATGTTATGATACTTGGGACGAGGAGTTTTTCTCCCTGTGCCATTCTTCCCCCAAATTCAATGCAAGAAATATTTTTGCAGGATCTTTCATGGACCAGGTCTACTCTAGTCACTGAAGATACAGAGAGACAGCTCAGCTCTGCTCTCTGTAGAGACACTTGCAGACGAGTCAAGGAGACACACAAGTGATGTCATTAAACTGTGCTAAGTTGACAAAAACACACAGAGGGAATCCTCATTGCTTATGGATAAATATGGACCCAGGGAAGCCAAGCAATGGACAGTTTGCAGAGTCAAGTGGAATCTTTATAAAAGAACCATGGAAATATTATAGAAATAAAGCACTAAGATCAATTTCCTAAACAGCTCATTGTCATAGCAATGAAATTGATTACCTACACCTTCAGTTTCAAAGTTGTCTTTGACAACTTTTCCAAAGCAAGAATTTGGGATTATTTGGAGATGTTATAATATTGAGCAAATGTTTGGAAAGTAATATTGAAAATATTTGCTGTACATCATAGCATCCCAATAATAAGCAGATGGCACACTCAAATTAGGACGCTTGTAGGAGGACCTATTTTTTAAAGGGCCTATTTACAAAGGGGAATTGCAAAGGATAGGGGTGTAACCCTGGGCTAATAAGAACAGAACTGTCATCATCTTTAGACCAGGGTATGAGGGAACTGTTACAGACCTGGAAGGAATGAGTCATGTCAAGACCCACTTGGGAGGAACAGAGACCTTCAGCATTGGGCTGACCTTGCCTAGCTACCAACTCCTGATCTCCAGATTCAACAGGAAGTCAAAGGGCTTGATCCATTCAGGCCAGCTTCCAAGGTCAGAGGGCATGCAGGAAGCGATCAAGTGGGCATGTTCAAGGGTCACGCTAAAGATGTTCCATACAGAGCGCAGACTTTCTTGTATGTCCGTGCTGCTACTCTCTGAAGCAAAGACAATCTGAGTGAGGAAAGCCTTCGTCCAAACCCCTGTCCTGCAAATTCTGAAATTCTGGAAATATCAACAGTGTGCCCCAGACGTATTTAAATATACTTACATTTACTCAAGGTAGAAGGTTTCTTGTAATTTTTATTTAACTACTGTAAATAAATAACCATGTGACCTTCAAAAAGATTTCTGAGCCACATTCCACTGGTTTCTAAACTCTGAGAGATGCTTACTTTTGGTGAAGAGCGTATTTATTTTTTTATTTATGCCTTTTAAAAGATGACATTTTCTTCTCTGGTAAAGTCAATTATCAGTATATGTGCTTCTGGGTTCACAGTTTTTGACTCAATAATGCAATATCTATGTAGAAAACAGTCCCCAAACTGGAGTTTTTCTGGGTTGTGCGTTTTCCATTGCCAAAGTATAAACAGCATCTGAGTTGGAACTCGTACCCACTTAAGGATATGAGAGGATGCAGGTCAGTGAATTGTTTCAAGGCAGAAATTTAATGAACATAACTTGAGCTGTATGTGCCTCCATTAGCATTTGTTATTACAAAACCATTAGTCTGTCTCCGGCTGCTTTCCACACACCTGATGGTGTCAAAAAATTACACATCTCTCATTAAAGATGCATAATATCTAGCCTCCTGTTTTCTCTCAATCTCCAGCTTCTCCTAGTGTGAATATACCACCTCTGTCAGAGCCAGCTGCAAACCAGTCAGATCCTATTCAGAATATCTCCTTTCTGCTATATCTAATGTCTATCTAACACGCGCACACACTCAAAGTGCAAAGAGTTTGAGTCAGCTCTTTAATAACTGTGGGGATTTCACATCTCAAGAAACTCTGAAAATGATGCAATGATATAATGGAGCAGTGATTTAATTTAGTAGGTAGGGATTAAGAGCTGACAAATTCCCTCTCTTTAAGTTTCTTTAATTCTGTCTGTGCAAGGCAGAGCATTCAATATATTCCCCAGCCTCCAGCTGATATGCTAAAATTGGTTTCACTGTACTATTCTCTGGCATGCAACAAGCTAGGCAAAGCTGTTTAGTTACTTGTGATCTGTTTACATTACATAGAAGGTTGGTTAATTAGAAATAAGCATGTTTCTTAATTAAGGAACAAATTAATTTTTAAAGAAGTACTGAGACCCCCTTGGGTCAGAGCAGATAAGGGACTGAGCACGTGGCTTATGCTTGTCTGTATAATTCTCTGCGAGGAGGGTCTAAAGTGTACAGTGACAGCCGTCAACAGCTATGGAACCAGGTATTTGTGGATTAAAATGTGTACTCACTCCACTGGCATCTTATGAGTATCTGTTGTGTGCAGAGAAATATGTTGGGGGACCCTGGGAACACAAAGATAAGTAAGACAAAACTGGATCTTTAATGAAACTTAGGGCAAAATGGAAGAAACCGGCTTGTACATTGTATATCTAACAAACTGTGCTGTTTTAGAAGAGAGAAGAGTGAAACACCCCAGGAAAACATGGAGAGCAAAGTAAGCTGATGGTGTTGGGATGGGAGGCAGAGAAAAGATCTAGAAGGCTCTGATGGGTAAGCTGAATCTTGGAGGAATTTTCTCTGGATCACATAGGAAATTTGTTCCAGGCAGAAGAAGCCTATGTACAAAGACCCAGAAGAGTAAGGCATGATTTGGGAACATAGGTAGAGAGGGCGCAACTTAGGCAGGGTTGGCAGGGAGTAGAAAAGTCTGGAAGGTCAACATGATCCAAGTGTTGGAGAGAGGCATCATGCAAAGTGTGCCTGTTAGGACTCCTAGAGTTGCTAATGACAGAAACTCAGCCTTGGTGAATTTAAACAGGAAAAGGATTGTTTTAGTTCACTCATTTAAAGGTTCAAGAGTGGCTTCAAGGATGGCTGTATCTGGGTGTTCTAATTGTATTGTCAGAAATCTTTCTCACTTATTCCTTAGCTCTGCTTTTCTCTGTGTTGGCTCTCTCCAGGTAATAGCAAACAAAACCAACCACCTGGCATTTTTCCTACTACCTTAGCAACTAAAGCTGTCCCTCGTCCTTCATAAAAGTATTGTTTATGCGCAGTTGCACTCAAAGTCCTAGGTATGCCTCTGTTGGCCCAGTTTCAAGCACATCATCATCTCTGAATTAATCACTGTGTGCCCAGGTATGGAAGGCTCTGCGTCATGTGCCCACACCTAGAGCCACGTATGGGGGAAAGGTGACATCATCCCTCTCTGAACTTCAAGGACTAAGAGTGAATTGAGAGTGGCAACCTCAATGAAAATGAGAGTGCTGTTACCAAGAGTGAGGGGAATAGATGCAGGGCACAGAACAATAGATGACTACCATGTAAAGAAGTCAAGGTGATGAGTTTTGAGTAGAAACATGACATGGACATATTTGCAGTGGAAAAGAAAACTATTCTGGCTGAAGTTTGAAGACTAGGTGGGAGAGAGGAAGAGATGGACGCTGGGTGAGCCATTAGAGTGCTAACAAGGGCCTGGTCTAAGGTAGTCATGGAAGACATGTTGAATGTGAGGCATATCTAGAGAGAGTTCGGAAGTAGAAGACACTGACTTGGGGGTTTCTAGTTCATTACAAATGGCCACAAATTCTTTGAGAATCTGTGCTCTGGGTCTGCTTTGACCAATATAACATGGCAAAAGTGATACCCTGCCACTTTCTTGGTCCAGGCCTTAAGAGTTGGGCAGATTTCATTTACTGTCTCTTGCAACACTCACTCTGATGGAAGCCAGCACCACATGAAAAGTTTGACTTCTTGGAGACTATCATTTTTGGAGAAGTTCAAGCCACATGAAGGAGCCTTGAAGGATGAAATACTATATAGAGAGACAGAGGTCAAGGAGTTGTGAAGCACTGGCCATGTGATTAATGGATCTATCTTGGAAGCAGATTCTCCAACCCTGGCTGACCCCACGAGGACTTGAGATGAATCACCCAGCTGAGCACTTCCTGAATTCCTAACCCACAAAACCATAAACAATAAAAAATGTGCCCAACTGAAGGTGACAAATTCTGTCACAGGCAGCCACAAGCACCAAATGTAAAAATAAAACAAAGGTTATTAGATCAAGGAGCAAGAGATGCTTCTACCTGATTGTTACTCCCTCATTTATGCCATAAAGATTTGAAACCAGAAATCTTTAGGGGTTGCGTAAGATAGGTCTGAGAAAAGAAGAATTAAGATTAGTCTTTGGTCTCGTGTCAAGTTGTCTGCTGGAAAGACTGTAGCACACAGGTGACCAATAAGATGCTTTGCTAAAGTCTGAAAAAGGTGTCTCCTTTGGACAGATGAATTATAAAAATTATGCCCCTCTGGATAGAAGCAGATCACTGAAGTCTTAGCTTAATGAACAGAAGATGAATTTGTGTGAAGAAAAATATACCTCTTCCTCCAGGGAGTTGGGCAAGAGAAGGACAGGCTGCTCTCAGTACACCTGAGGCCCCACGACCATGCACAGTGGCTCTGAGAGAGCCAGGTGTTTGCTTCCTGGGAGCATATCTTGCAGCAGCATTGCCATCACTACCATTTAATCAGTTCTTACTATGTGGCGGGCATCGTGGAAGTGTTTTGATCTGATGCTAAAACAACCACTGATAGAGATGCCATCATAGATAACAAAATAATGACTGAGAATCTTGATGCCTTGCCCTGAATCACACGCATTAGGCACTGAAGAGCGGTTATGCATACTTGACCTTTCTGGCCCACATATAGCCTTCCCTTTCATGGAGAGCAGGTTCTTGGAGTATGCTGAGAAAAGCACACACTTGGGCCATGATTTTGTGGCAGTATCAGCTCTCATAGGGACATTATGTTGTTCTGGTTGTCATTAATAGGTAATACATGACTATCGTTTTATTTCACATCCCCAACAAATGGGCCTCATTGACCCATTTGCTCATATATTCAAATAGGATGCCACTGTGGGTCTATCTACATGAGTAAGTGGGTAATATAGCATGTGGTGTGGTTGGATTTGAATCTCTGCTTCATCTCTTGTTATCTGCATGTCCTTAGGCAAGATACTTGGTCTCTCTGAGCCTCAGTTTCTTCCTCTTTAAATCAGGATAACTGTAGTTTATTATAAAAATGCTGTAGATAACTCCCCAGACTTGTAGAAAACACACATTAAACAGTAGGACTGTCATAACCACGACCAGAAAGGTTTGTATGAATACCCCAAATCAGTGTAGAATACAGCTAATGTTCTTAGCCTACTAAGCTCACACCACTGGCTCATGCTAAACTTGTGCTCAACCAGAAACTCAAGTGCATATTTTATATAATTATTGCCAAGATAGGTTTCTCCAACTTAGAACTAGTATATACATAGGCTTATGTATATATTTGTATGTGTATACACATATGCTTATTCCTGATATTACATTTACCCATGATACATTTTATTTTAGTTAGCCTTCTCCTATTGAAAGAATTTGATGTCTTATCTTTTTAACCTGGTTTGTAGCCAATTATTCCTAGCTTTTTTAAAAATCTTAAAATCTCATAAGCATGTGTTCTGAATATTCACCAAAATCATAGCAACTTTATATGGTTTAGAAGGGCACTAACCAAATCTCTTCTCAAGTGTCAGATAAAAAATATTAATTAGATCCCAACCATGTGTCAAAAACTATGCTGGATGCTGAGGACATTTTATGACCAATGTCTATCATGGCACATGGTACAAAGTCACTCAAAAACATTGGCTAGATGGAGGAATGGATGATAAGGTTGTTGAGTAGAATACAGTTATAGATCTCTGTCACATCACAAGGGATCTTTGCCTAAAGGCCAGTAAGTGTTTTGGTGAGATTGATCAACCAGTCATAAGTTCACCTAAGAGTTTTATCACCTACCCACGTTTTCTCATTATATGCACAATGTGATCATGGGAGAATTTTTCCAAATGCCCTCCTGAAATAATGAAACTATATATTTGCTGTTCTCCTGGTATATCAATCTTGTTACAACAGGTTTCAAGAAAGAAATCAACTCACAAGTGTGTACAAGAAAATACATGCAAGGATATTCATTGTTTCATTGTTTGAAAAGCAATAAATTGGAAATTGCCTAAATGGGCATCAGGAGAGAAATGACTAATAGAATTCGAAAAATTAAATATTAAACTACGATTCAACAGATTTAGCCAAATATTATAAATATTGAACCAAATAGTTTACATAAGCATTATATATGGAACAAATAGTTTAGGTAAACATTATATATATAATGTATGTAGATAGGTATCAATGAAGATAGAGCTCTAAAACAGGAAAGCCAATTTCAGAGCATGTACCATGTAATACAATCTTAACAGTGCATAAACATACAATAAAATAATATTACCATATTATTCTCTAAAATATATGCCTAAGGTGACCTGAAATGGGTTGGAGGGATACATATTCCATGAGAGTGTTGTCAATGGTGAAAAGGTTGAAAGAGAGAACAGGATATGGTGGATAAGGGGGCCTAAGCTTGATCCGCAGTGTTGTATTTTAATAAAAATAAAGACAAAGTAAATGTGACAAAATGTTAACAGTTGGCAACTCCAGATGGCAGGTGTACCAATTCTTATGCTATTGTTCTCTGCATTTCTCTATGTTTTCTTAAAATTCTCAAAATATAAGATCGAAGAAGGAAGTTAATAACCCTCATTGATTATTGACCATCTGCCTATCCATTCTATTTTGTGCCTAGCTATTTGTTATTGTTTTTTAAATTATAAGACATGGCAGGTACACTTCAAACCTTTCTGTCTACCTACCTACCTAATTTAGTATTAGGCTTAACTGCTTGTAACAGAAAAAAAATCTCAAATAACAGCAAAAAGTTTCTTTTTCTCTCATAAAAGACATCCAGAGCTCAGCCTGGAGATGTCATTTGGGACAAGATGCTGCCATTCTCGGCATAAGGCTTCTGCTCTCAAGGATACTTCACCATTCAAGATGGCAAATGGCGCTGCAGCCTTCACACTCATATTCCAGACCAGCAGCACCTTCCCTTCCCAAACTCACCTCTGCTTACAGTTCATGGAACAGAATTAATCCCATGACCACATAACTGCAAGGGAGACAGGGAATATAATGTTTCATTGAGCCACATTACCCAAGTGTGGTTTTTTAAAATTTGTATTAAGGAAGAAGAGAATAATATCTATTAGGAAGTAACGACCAGCCCTGCCACAAAACTGTCTTCATCCTCACTGACTTCCCTCCATTCCTGAGGCAGACATTCTCTTGGAGTTAGTATATAACCTTCTTGTCTGTGTTTCTATAATTATATAATCATGTTCGTATCCATTAAAAATAGATAGTCTTATTGATTTTAAATCTTTCACAAATTCTGCAATGACTGCCTTCTTGTTCCTGGGAACATGCTAAGTACTTATGCTTAATATTTCATTTTGTCCTCAATAGATAGTAACAACTATCTATTTAATAATTAGTTGTTTACTTTTTCTGAAAACTCTAGCAAACATACCCTTCTCTGATTTCTAAAGTCCATGCTCCCCACTTGCCATCTGAACTGAGCACAACCTCCGCCAACCCCTCACTGCCTACAATTTTCTCAGGAATGGTGGACTGCACCCTTCTGCCTGCTCCCTTGTGTCTTCCTGGATTTTCCACATCTGGCTTCTCCCACCTGCCCATTAACGGTTGCAAACCTCTCTGACTTAAGCCAGCAGTGACTTGCAGGGTTGTGCTTTCTCTCTTCATCTACGCAATTCTTCCAAGCTGAGATCACATCAGCAAGCCCTGGGATGCAGCTCTTCTGGATCTCAAGTCTTGAACTCATTAAATGATAAGCTCTTTACAGATTTTTTTTTCCTCCCGATCATTAAGCAGCAATTACCCTTCACATCACCTCCTCCCAGATCACCTCGATAAAACCAACCACCTCACTAGAAAGCGCACCTAAACCCGCCAATTCTCCATCTGAGCCAAATCATTCCAAGCAAAACTGCACATGTCTGGAATTAGGAATAGAAAAAAAGAAATGTAGTGAGAGGATAAACACCCTCTTCCTTTACTAGATCCAGGGCATTTTTAACTGAATATAGTCATTGCCAGCCTATATTTGGTTCTTATAGACAGACTAAAGTCTCGAACAAGGTGCTTCTTATTCTTGAATTCACAAGTATAAAATTGTATGGATGCCATGTGCATCTTGCTGTGAACCTGTAAAGAGCTCTGTGTGTGCATTCATTCCTTCACTGAGTGCCCACTCCATTCCATGCCTCTGTGGATACAGGAATGACTTAAAATTGCCCTTTAGGACCTAATGGCTTAGAACATGGGCCCTATAGTCCAACATGAATGGGCTTAAACCCCAGCTCTGTTAGTTACCTACCATGCAGTTGTGAGTAATTCATCTACTAGCCTCAGAATCTCTTTTTCTTCATCTGTGGTAGAAGGGTAATAATTCTTCCACCATAGGATGATTTGAGCACAAAATGGAATAATACACATAAAGTACCTAGCTTGCTACCTGACACACACTAAGACAAAAATGAATGCTGAAGCATCAATCTTCTCTCCACCATTTCCATCACTGTCCTCAACTAGCTTGTGCAAACAAGCCCACAAGTATAATTTAATCAGGTAAATTCATGGAAATAATTTATTCTGAGATTATTTTAAGTTTACAGAAAAGTTGCAAGGGACAAAGAACTCCTGCGTCCCCAACTATTCACATTTCACTGCGCTTAGTTCGTCTCCCTCTTTTCTGTATGGTTTCCACTGAGGGTGATGTCCCCTCCCCCCAATGCTCCATCATATATCCCTCCTGAAGGACACTCCTGCATAACCATCACACCTACAATTCAAGCAATCAGCATTGAGGCAATACCCGATGTATTCATACACTGACACAGTATCCAGTCTACATACTCCATTCCCATCTCTCCAGTTGTCCCAGTGATGTCTCTTTTTCATTTCTGGTCTAAGATTCCATCTACTTACACCAGCATTTCTCAACAAAGGCTGATTTTGCATTCACGTCTGTCTCTGCCTTGGGCACATTTGGCAATATATGAGACATTTTTGATTGTCACAACTGGGGGTTGATCTTGGTATCTAGTGCTTAGAGGCCAGAGATGCTGCCAAACGCCCTACAATGTGCAAGACAGCACCCTCCCTATATATTACCCAATCCAAAATCTTGCAAGAGTGAAATGAAGAAGACATGAATTAATTGTACATGTCCATTTAATTGTCTTGTCTCTGCAGTCTCCCCCAGCTTGGAACAGTGCCTCACTCTTTCCCTGGCTCCCATGTCCCCAGTGCTTTTGAAGAGTGCAGTCCTTACTTTCTGCAGCATGACCCTCAACCTGGCACACTGGTGCTCGCTCAGGACCAGGCTCCAGTCATGTATTCTGGGCAGGAAAATCACAGAAAAGACACTGTGTTCTCTGTGTGTCACCTCCTGGGGCACACACAGCTGACCCTTCCCAAACTTCCTTCACCTGGTCATGTTGGTGTCCTCAGGTTTCCCCATGAAAAAGTCATATTTTCTCTTTTTGTAACTGAATTTGTGATGAGATATTCCAGATCCTCAATATGCTGACTTTTCTGTTCCTATCAAACCTCAACTCACAAGCCCTAGTCCCCTGACAACTCCTGGCCAAGTAATCGCTCTGATGGCGGGGAGAGTGAGTTTCTGCTTCAGTGTTCCTTCTACATTTATGCTTGACCTTTTATGCCAAGGAAGAGTTTTTTCTCCTTACCCGTTAATATATTCTTTCATTTGTTATTGTTGTTGTTGTTTGTCAGAATGGACTCATGGGGTTCTAAATTTTATTCATTGCGTTGTTTTCTGTTGCTGTCTTTATTTTTAGTGCTGGAGTCTCACTCTGTTGCCCAGACTGGAGTTCAGTGGCACGCTTCCAGCCACTGCAGCCACAACCTGCTGGGCTCTGGTGATCCTTCCACCTCAGCCTTCCGAGTAGCCAGAACTACAGGCACGTGTTACCATGCCCTGCTAATTTTTTATTTATTGTAGAGATGAGGTCTCGCCAAGTTGCTCGGATGGATCTCGAAACCATGGGCTCAGGCAATTCACTCATCTCGGCCTCCCAAAGTGCTGGGATTACAGGCTGATCCACAGAGCCCAGCCGATATTTCCTCATTATTTTTTTTACCACTTTCTTGTACAATGAGATATTCTGGACAATTATTGTACATTTTCTGCTGCAACCTTGGTTTAGTCATTTCTTCTCAAGAAACTTTGGTTCCTTTTAGCAGAGGGTAGTATTTAGAAAACAGTCCATGGGCATTTGATGAGTTTGTTGTTACTGGGTGCCAATGTTGCTAGGCCCTCTTAGTAAACAGAGTGAGGATACAGCCATACAAACACACAGAGATACATGCATCCAAATATATACATACATAAGCACATGTGTGTGTATAATCATTTATATGTACTCATACACATACCTGCACATTTACATATGTCTATAACTATTATTATGTCTGCGTGCATTCTCCACATATTAAATTTTAAAATACAAGTTCAGACTGATACCTCCTATTTCAATCTAATATCTCAGGGTTTTTCCCAGTCCTCTTCCCCTTCCATGCTCATAAATACCTTCTGCAACAGTGAGAAACCTGATTGTCATTATCCTCAGTATATCTACTAACCAACTTGATCAAATCGTGTGATGTAACCAACCACCCAACTGTGCCAGCCATCTCTTCTACCCATCACCTCTGCCCCACTTCCCAGAGCCCCACATCCCAGGCTGTCAGCAGGCACCGGTGCCTCTCTTAGGGTTATGCAGTGTATCCACATCAACTCTCAAAGACCGGAGAAAGAAGGGAATGGACTAGAAAGGTAAATTTATGGACAGAACAATGTAAGATCAAGGGTTATGCCAAACTAGATACACAATGCAAAGAGGCTTCTTGCAGGAGTCAATACATTGTACTGCCCCAAGAACAAAGAGGCATCAGCACCGTAAATACCAGGATGGAACAGGAAAACGTGTATTCTAGGCAGAGGGAACAGCTTAGCCAAAGGCATGAAAGTTAAGGCTTGGTCACTTCGGAGACCTGCCTGTGAGTTAGTGGTACAGGAGCGGAGTCTGTGGAGAGGGGAGAGTGGGAGAGATGAGGCTGGACAGGTGTGCAGGCCAGATGGTGAAAGGCCTCGTGCGCATCAGTGTGGACTAATGATGAAATCCCTCACATCTCTCTCTTCGGACACACACTTGGCTTTTGGATTCTCTAAATACCCTCAGATAAATCCATCTGTCATTTCTGAAGTTATTTCCATCTATTATATGTAAGTCTCACGAGTTTTCATGTTTATCATGACAGCTTCAGCCTCTAGAAACATATCTGGCACATAGTATATGCTCAATAAGCATTTCAAAGCACAAATGTATGTTTTTATTTCAAATTAAGCTCTTCTGGTTCAATGTCAAGCCAAGGATGTTGGAAAGCCCTAGCCAGCTCCCAGCACAGACAGCCCCTACTGTCTCTACATTTGTATGGAAAGTGTAATGGGTCATGAAATTGCATCCGTTAGCATGTGGATGCTTATACATATATTTTGCAAACATTCACCCTATGAAAATATGAAATCAAAGCACAAAATTCTTGAGAGGCAAAAGCTAGAAGTATTAATTGAAATGAGAGAGGATCATTGTGTCCATTAAGTAGAGCCAAATTTTGTAATGCAAGTAACATCTTCATGTTAATTCTAAGAAACTGTTCACCTCATTAGGCAGATAAGGCATTCTGTGATTTGGATGCCGTATAACCCCAGTGATAAATGAATCTCCTGTTATAACAGCTTCCAGATTACAATTCCTTCTTTTGCAAAATTGCTATAAGCAAGGTGGCCTGATCACATGTTAGGGGTTGATTTTATTAGTGAGAATAAGCTTAGCTACGCTGCAATAACAAAAAATCTCATAATTTCAGTGTCTTAATAAATTAAAATAATTTTTTGACAATGAAGTATGCGATATAAATTGAGCTATCCTCCCTCATCTTGTAGTTAACACCTCTAGAATATGTGGTCTTTGTGGTCACTTACAACATAAAAAGGGATCAAGGTGGCATTTGGTTCTTACCTCACTTAGCCCAGGAATGAAACATGTCACATCTCTTCTCAGTCCATTGATTGGTACTAGTCACGTGACTTCAACATAACTGCAAGGGAAGCTGGAGAATGTGTGGGAGCCTGCCTGCCATTACCAAATGGGAACTGGTAAATCACTGAGCTGACTTCTCTCCAGCCTGGGTTTATCCAGTCTTAAGCTACTTTGTGTGGTTGCCAAGATGTGGTTTATCATAATAGCACAGAGGATAAACATTGATCACAGGCAGCCCTAGATTCCAAAGCCAGCATCTCCATTTCTAGCTATGGGTTCTTGGACATTCACTTTCATTTTCTCAGTCTCAGTTTCCTAATCTGAACGCAGAGTTAACAATAGTACCTACTTCACAGGGTTATGAGGGCACCTAGTTAGAAACATGTATGTGTTGAACAATCATGAGCTGCTCTTTTATTTAAAGTGGTGCTGGATTCAGAATTCTCTGGGAACTTTCACTATGATTTTATGATGAGTCGTCCATCAGATTATGATGTTTGGCTACAAGTAATAGAAGATCTGACCACATGGACTTAAACAATTTGGGGGTTGTTTGGTGGCCACTGGCATGGGTTCACCCTCACAATGATGTCAGGGATGACCTCTGAGATTCTCTTAGTCTCTTCTGCAAGATGGCTGCCTCAGCACTAGTCATCATGTCTATATTCAGGGTAGAGATAAGAGGAAGGAGTGGTGTCCATCCCATTTTTTCCATTGCATCCAGAAAGCCAGTTTCCTGGAAACATCATTCTTAGCCCACTGCTACAAGAGACTTCTGCCTACATTTTATTGGCCTGAATTGAGTTATAACCCACAGCTAGTGAAAAGGGAAGACTGGAAACTTAAATATCTGTCTCCTTAGACTCTATCATAGAGGCAGGAAAGGAAGAACAATGGTCAGAAATGAGTGTTAGGTCAATCATCTTCCAATGTCTGCCCCAGGAACTTACATGCAAAAGGGAGGAGGCATGCTATCCAGTCTTGTGCTCACCTAGGATGCTATTAACCCTGCAATTCCTCCAGATAAGGGTTCTTATGTCTTCTGTAGGAAGAAGGCATGAGATGTGGACTGGAAAGTTCTTATTCTCCACTGAGAGCTAATTGCCTGCAGCAGGTCTCAGCTCACTTCTAGCTGTTTACTATTTTCCAAGTCACTGTAATTCTAGAAGGTATTGGGCCTCAGTGGAGCTCAAAATGGATATTAGCTCTTGGGTGCATTTTATTGATTTGGGCACAGGAGGGAAATTATACTGCTGAGGATTGTCACCCTGGACAGTTAAAAATTTAAAGTAAATGAACTGAGCAAACCTCCCCCTTAAATAGTGCTCAGAAATCAAAGAGCTGAAAAAATGTAAATGGGATTCATTAAGAGCCACAAAATTAGCTTTCTTGTGGTGCTTTTGATATGTTTTTCTTGCAAATCTCAAGACGTTTGCTCAGGGCAAGTCTTGGACATGGTTGAAAATGTCTGCCTTATGCATGGATTGGTAGATGGGGACCAGTGAGAAAGGTTCTTAGTATATCACCATCTTAGGATGCCCACTGCTCCCTACAACAGCCCTGCCGACACGTCCTCTTTGCCATCACCTTCTTTGCTTTGGTTTGCAGTGTTTACGTGGCATGTTGGAGTGCTAGCTCGAATTAGTTTTCATTATGCTCATTTTAACACAAAAGAGTTGAAAATTCAGGAATTTCTGTTGTGTTGTGTTTTTACTTTCCCTGTCAGCAAGAATTATTTTTGGCTAACCTTTGTTTTATAGTCTCATTGGCTTCTAGTTATGAGGGCTGGGGTAAAGGACTTCTTAGATATGACACCTACTCTGAGTACAATTAAGAATCTGGCATTGACAGCCTGACGTTGGATTTGGCTGACAGGTTTCTTGCTTGTTTGAGCTGTCCAGTGTTTTTAAAAATGTAAGATTTCATCTAAGAATCACAGAATCATCTAAGAATCACCTGGCTTCTTTTGAAAAGTGAGATTTGATGACATTGGGCAAGTGTTTGTCTGTAGCACCAATGAGATGGAGCTGAGCAGCCATCACCTAATTTGGATCATGGCAGCTCCAGTCCCCACCATACCCTATCACCTTGCACTCTGCCTGTGTCACCTATTCACCAATCTCTGCATGGCCGCTTTGGGTATTTGCATTGGTGTCCCCTGGCCAGACTGTCTCCATTGTAGAGCCAGTTCTCACACAACAGGTATTTGCGTGATATGCCAAAATTCTCTTCCTGGCCTCTCACTGTTGTCACAAGCTTTGCTTCTCAGGGTGTGGTGGATGCTGCAGCATAAGCCTCATCTGCAAGCCTGTTGGAAATTCAGAATCCAGAGCTCAGCTGCAGACCTACTGAATTCATATCTGCAGTTTAATAAGATCCCCAGGAGATTCACATGCTCACAAAGTGGGAAAAGCACTGGTCTAAAGCAGAGTTTTTCAACCTTGACTGATCATTGGAAGGACCAGGTCACTTGTGAAAAGCCACTTCCCAGACCCTACTCCAAAGTCAGTCAGAGCCTGAAGGCCAGGGGTCTGAGAATCCATACGCTTATCAGGTGTCCAGGTGACTCTAAGGCTCAGGTAAGTTAAGAAAACGCTGCTTGAAGACATGCTTCTCAAACTTGGGGATGTATCAGAATCACTCAGATTGCTTTTTTAATTTTTTTTTAATTAAAGAAACATTTGTTGTTACCAAAACATCCCATGTGCATTGTAGGAATTTAGAAAAGTCAGATAGACAAAAATAAGAACATAAAATCACCATGGTCATGCCATGCAGAGACTTACAATCTTAACACCTTAGTGTATAACCACTTTTTTAAGGTAAATGTGTGTGTGTCTTTTACCAAAATGAGTTAGTACCATAATGCTATTTTGAAACCTGTTTTTCTCGCTTGACAGTCTCCATCTTCCTATACGAATTTTTATAATTTCCATTCGATGCCAAAACGTCCTTTCAAATCAACTGTTTTGTCTAAACTAGGAGCCAATCCAGGACCACACCATGGGTCTGATTATACCATCCCTATGTCTCTTAGGATCCAGCACATTCTTCTGCCCTCCACCCCCTCCCACCCCTTTATTTTATTTTATTTTTTCCTCCACATGATATTTATTCCTCCACGTGATTATTAATGTTGAAGGATTGGATCATTTATTCTGCAGGCAGTCCCACCTTTTGTACTTCTTATCTGGTCACTTCCTCACAGTGTCACTTAGCACTTGTTCTATCCTGGAGTATTCTTGTGGGGTTTTTTGTTTGTTTTCTTTAATGCAGATCTCAGAACTCCACTTAAACTCGAATGAACTAAAGTCTTTGGTGGTGGGGCCTGGGAATCTGCCCGGGTGAGCTTTACTTTGAAAGCTTAAGGAGTCCTGCTTCATTCAGCAGAGAAAATGAGTTGGCCCCTAAACCTACCAAGAACACTGTCTTGTGCATCTGAATTCGGAGAGGCTACAGTAACATCAGAGCTTGAAGTCTCTCTGGTGCTTCGACTAATGGGCCTCGAGCTCTACTGTTGGTTTATATTCATTCTGTGATAAGAAAGTGAACTTGGCTGGAAGAAGCCGCTATCCTAGGCTTGCAGCTGGGGCTCTTTTTAAGGCCTTAGCTATGCTTGTAATTTTCCCAGCAAAATGCAGTTTCTTTTTGAGTTCTGGGCAATGTGTGACTGAGTGGGAATACGAGAAACCTGGAGCACTCCAGAAAATCTTCAGATGCTACATTTGAAGCTGAGGAACTCAAAAACTCACTTTAGTTGAAGTCCCTTTACACAGCTTTGAATAGATGCATCACGAGGTCTGTGGCTCAGAGATGCCAGTGCTCAGAGTAGCGTCTGCTCTCCCAGTAGGACCAGCAGGCAGTGGTCTCAGTGTCGAGAATCGAGTGAACCGAAACCCTGTATATCCCAATTTACAAAAATACCAGGGAGGTGGAACCATGGATGGTTAAGGTCAGGGGCCCTGGAGCAGTGAATTTTAACCTTATTGGATACAGTTCCCCATCTACAATAAATATATTTTGTTTTCTCCCTGAGAACAACCACAGGGACTTTTAACTTGCCTAAAGATAATGTGTGATTTTGAGATGTGATTAGGGATTACGATTCCCACAGTAAACCTATTATCAACAGGAATGTGCCTCCAAGCCAGGAGTTCTGTTAATCCTACCTTCATTTCCCCCGAAAGCCACACCCATGATCAGATCGTCTCCATGGATTCTAATGCTCAGGAAAGCTAGGAATACTCGGTTCAAGATGCTGGTTCTCAAACTTGGGCATGCATCAGAATCACCTAGATTGTTTTCTTTTTTTTAACTAAAGAAAAATATTATAATTACAAAAGCATTATATGGATATTGTAGAAATTTAGAAAAGTCAGATGGGCAAAACTAAGAACATAAAATGACTTGAGATTACCACTACTAACACCTTCGCATATTTTTCTAGGCAGATACGTATATGTATATACTTCTCATGTATACGTATGTGAGCATACGGATAGGCCTCTTGGGAATTTCTTCTTGGTGGAGGTTTTGACCTATTTCAGCGCAGCTTCTTTCTCAAGGCGTTCACACCACCAGGTCGCTCTTCCAGGATCTGGATAAACTGTCTGAAAGGTCAGATTTCCTCTCTGTTCTCTGAAGTGGTACACAAAGCATGCTCGATGCTGGCAGCCATTGAGCTGAAGGAGTGGTAGCCCCTTCTACGATCGACAAGTATTTTTACTCCTTCTGCATGTGTCTTCTCCATCCTCTTCCAGTGGGGGTTTCTCCCTCATCTCAAAATTGCAGGGTGCCAAAACCAAACAAAGCAATGATAGGTCCTGCCCTGGTAAGGATCTGCACTGCTCTGACAGCCCACACTATCTTTTTTCAGCAAACAAAGATTGGAGTCAGGAGTGAAGGTGTCCCGGGTCTTTTAGCATCCTCAGCCCCGAAGGTCCCCTCTCTGACTGGAATTGTTTCCAGGGAGTATCCTGACCAAGCTGTTCTAACATCCAGTTTGTTTCTCTCAAGTCAACAAAGCCAGGGTACAAACGCACCCTAGACACTCCTGTGGATGACAGCTGACTCGTGCACACTGTTTCTGTCAGTCGCCTGTGGCTCTGGGCCTGTAGGTGCTCCCTGCTGGGCTTCTCAGAATTCATATTGTCAGGTGATATTCCCCCAGGTCTGACCAGACGTCTGTTGAAGGTGGCTTTTTGCAGGGGTAGCTGAAACAGGAGGGGAGAGCCTCAACCCAGGGGAAGCTCTGCTCCCACCAACTGCTGTTGAGTAGGGGCCAGTCAAACCCACTGGAGATGACCTCTTGGACAGTGGGCTGGACAGAGGCCTGGCCCTTAGCAGCCAGCTTCCTCACTTGGGCTTGCTCTTCTTAGCTTTCAGAAGATTCCATCTCTCATTCAAACCATATGACAAATAGTATCTACTGGTAGGGCTGAATGTGCAGCTGAAACCCACTCAGGCCACAGCGGCCTCTGCTGCCTCCAACCTCCTTCACCACCTGCCACCCATTTATAGGATCCTGAGAAGGCTATAAATACCACCTAAGACACTCTTTGGTATACTTCTGTGACATTTGTAAGATTTTAGCCTGTCTATACACACACACAAACAATTATAAGCCCCAATTATAATATAAAGGAAAAATAATGTACAATAGAAAGTTTAGGTCAATAGGTCAGTACCCGGAATTCCCATCCTGACCCCACTGTCTAATAGCTTCATGGCCTTGTGCCAACCACATAACCCCCCGAGCCTTGGTACATCCCCCCTGGAAGACGTAATGAAGTCCTCACACAGGGGCATCTTGAACACATCACATCGGTTGCACGTGTAGACACAGTTGTGTTTTGCATTGGTGACTCAAGTGATACTCCACCCTGCCATCAGTTAAGCGATTATCCAGAGTTGGTAGGGTTCCCAACCAGACCAAAACCAAGCTCTCCTCTGTTGACACAGGGGCCGTATTCTGCTGAAACGTGGAGTATATTCAGTTGTGCAAAAGCATTTGGGGTTTGAATTTAAAATCGAGTTGAGTTCTAGACTCTAGAATTATAAACACCGCTGTTGTTTTTTCTCCACCAAAAGATTTTTCATCGAGGTCATTCAAAATGGAGGTAGGGCAATTCTATATGGCACAGAAGCCCCATACATCACAGGATGTCTCTTCCATTCATTGTCACCTCCCACTGAATGCCAATAGCATCCCCCAGTTATTGTGATGCCCCAAGACACCCCTATACACTGCCAAAATGCAACCCTATGCATAGTGCACCCCTTCTAAGTCTTGAATGATCTCAGTACCCTGAATTCCCATCCTGACCCCACTGTCTAATAGCTTCGTGGCCTTGTGCAAACCGCATAACCCCCCGAGCCTTGGTTTTCTCATCTGTAACATGGGTCCACAGAGGAGGCAAAATTATAGCTCCAATCTCAAGTGTTATTTAGCACCGTGCCTTGCAAGTTATAAGTACTAAATGAATGCCAGTTATTATTTATAATTTATATTATATATTATTTATGATTGTTCTTAAAATTACCATGAATAAGTGCTTAAAAGCAATGAGCCAAGATTCTGAGTGCTATTTCATGGATTTTAGAGAACTAAATTAGATTCTAGAACCTCAATTATCATCGTAATGGCTCCCCTGATGGAGTTCCGAAACCATTTCTCCGTGAGGATTCACAGCAAGAACATCACAGGAATGAATATTCACGGTCTCTTAGATGTGGGCACAGGAAGCACTTGGCAGTTCTCTCTGGGTGACTCCAGGCCCTCATCTGGGACCACGTCTTCCCTAAGTTGAGATAGAGAACAATAGAAGACACCGAGAGTCATAGACAGAACCGACACACATGGTAGAATAACAGTTTAAGAGCTTCTGTAATTACACGCTAAATTATCTGGTACCATCTTTAAATTATGTAGGGCATAGAAAAAGGAAAACCACAATGTAGGCTGGAGGAAGCTTCTGGAAGGAGGGAGGCCTGAGCCGGCCCTGAAGGATGTTGGGTCAGGAATGAGGATGGAGGAGAGAATGTGAGCAGACAGAAGGAGCTTGTGAGGAGGAAGACTGGGGGGAGACAGATGGAGGGTGATGGTGTGTGGGTGCCCAGCCTGGAAACTCAGACCTGCCCGCAGCCCTTCTGAAGGCCATAGAAAGTGCCATACCAGAAAAAAATAAATACTACTTAAAGAAAAATAAAGTGTCACCAACACCCAGACAAAGTGTCCCCAGAGATTCCCTGAGATCGTGTCACCCAGAGTTGGTGCTAAACTGGTGCCAAGAGGTGCCTGTGGAAACGTGACCTTTGAGTGGGCAGCAGCATTTGGCTCCGCACTGGTTTCTGTAGTCTGGGAAAGGGTGTGTTCTCATGAGAATCTTGTTCTTCGGGGAGGGGGACTGTGAGAACCTGCAGTTACTGCTGAGGGACTTTTCAGATTGTACATGCTTGTTTACAATGATGGATGACTGGCTCAGTAGAGAGCCAAAGCGATCCTTTTTCTGGAGATGGCATGTGAAGCCAGCCTGGAATTGCTGTCACAATCTGCTGCCAGAGTCCAGTTACTCAGAAACAAAGTTCAACTTTACTGGCATGCCACATCTGTTACGAACCAGGGCGGCTGCTAAGCCACTACAACCTAACCCACAGTTTTGTGCGGAGGGGACATAGGCATGTATGTAATTGCGGTGGTATGTCTACCAAAGTCAGGGAACAAGGCTCAGGCGAGGCATACACACATTCATTCATTCAACAAACACTTAATGCCGGGTTTTAAGAAGCATATGATCGCTCTCTAGTGAAAGGAGACAAATAATAAACATGTAGAGTTTATTAGGCAATGAGAGCTATAGAGAAAAACAAGCATAAAAAAGTGGATGTTACTGGCGTGAGGGTGGCAGGGACGCAGTTTTCAATAGAGTGGTCAAAGAAGGCTTGTCTGAGAAAGCAACATTTGAGCACAGCCTGAAAGAGGTGAGCGAGGAAGCCATATCTATACCTGGAAGGAGAGCATTCCAGACAGAGGGAACAGCATGCGCAAAGGTCCCGAGGCAGGGGCACGTCTATTGTGTTTGAGAAACTGTAAAGAGGCGGTGTGGATAGAGTAAGGTGAGCAGAAAGGAAGCATGGGGTGAGTTTGGAAGAAGCAGAGAGAGCAGATCATATCTGATGGGGTTGTTGACATTGTAAGGAACTTGACTTTTCCCCACAAGCAGAGGTGAGCCACCAAGGTTTTGAGCAGAGGAGTGACAGGACCTGACTTGAGTTTTACAGAATTTCTCTGGCTGATGTCTGGAAGAGACCAAAGTGGACGAGAACAAAAGCAAGGTGACTAGTGAGGAGGCTAGCCCAGTTACACAGGCAGACTGAGCCGGGCTGGAAGCAACAAAGGGTTGAGTCATGGTCAGGATCTGCAGAGGTTTGGATGGATAGTGTGTGTGGTATGAGAGAAAGAGGAAAGTCAGGGAAGATCAAGCCCTCTTGGCTCCCAGCAACTGGCAAGAGACCCGAGTTCTTCAAGGAGGTTCTACTTGCCGGTGGCCATCCTGTCCCTTCCATCTGTGATGTCTGGAAGGCTTGATGCCTCAAAACTACCTCCTTCTATCAAAGACTGCCTCTTTCAGCAGCAAGGCTTGACTTCCTGGAGGCCCGGAATGTGAGGTGTGACTGTCATTCTCGCAGACGATCCTCTCCCCAGCCCTCCTATGTTGAAGGGTGCTAGCGGGTTGCAGCTGTTGGTCACCACAGGGTAGATGTTTCCTGATGATTAAGACTGGAGTCAGCTGGAACCTGAGTTCTAATTAGTTTCCTCATGACCACGGGAATTTGTTTCACCTTTTTGAACATGGCTTTCCTGCTGTAAAATGCAGGTAACCCATTTACTATGTCACAGGGCGGTTGAGAGGATGATAAAGTGCTTAGCACTGTGCCTGGCATGTGAAGTTCAATGATCAGTGATCGAGTGAGCAAAGCGAATTAATGATCTTTATCTGCCACCTATCTGCTAATTCCCTGCTATCATTTCCAAGAGGTTTGGAAGGTAGCCGGAAGTCCCCCTTTTCTGTTACTTGGCTGACCTCCTTGCTTTAAAACCCTTCTCCTCTCTTTTGGATTACAATGACCTTATTTTGAATCACTGTGGAGCTGCTTATTTAATGTCCCTGAAGGGTTAAGTCCTGTGTTTGGAGCATTACCTGAACTCACTTTAATCCTCTAGCAAGGTGATAGGTGTGACAGCCACTCACATGGGAGGTTCATGAGGTTAATGGCTTTTCTGAGGTCACATAGCAATGGAAAAAGGAGAAGTAGATTGAAACCCTGGGACTGCAAGGATATGAGGTGACAAGGATGAGGATGATAAGAAGAAGCATGGGGGGGAGAAGGAGTCTGAGGATGAAGAGGGGAGAAAGAGACAGGTGTTGCCAGGTTTTGTTGTTCACTTGTCCACGGTTTAACCCTTTCAGTCCTCATAATGACTTTTCAAGGTAGCTTCTATCTTGTCCCACATGATGGTTGAGGAAGCTGGGGCTGTAAAATCGAGTAACTTGCCAATAGTCACACAGCTAATGAGTGGAGCTGCAGCATCTAAAAACCAGCAGCCTTGGCTCTGAAGCCTGTAGCCCTGACACATCACTGGTGTCCCTGTGTCCCTCCTGGGCTCTAGCCAGCCGCTCCTTTTTCCTGGGGCAAGGTCGCTTCCCCAAGGCCTTTGAAGGTCACAGTGGTGCATTTCTCACTTTGATTACGACAGGCTACAACTAGGGATAGACAGCCCTGCTGCCTTTACGCTGAATTTAAATTGGTCAAGAAGTTCAACCCTTCTGTAGAAAACAAGGGGTATTTCTCATCAGTTACCAAAGCCAACGTGTTTTTCCTTGGTCTTGATGCATTTTGATTTCTCTCAAGTTACCCTCAAATGCTCTAATTTGAGAAAACACTAGAAAGTGAACATTCTTCTGCTCTGATGTGACTTTTATAAGGTCTAGTTGTTCTTGATATGCAAACTAATCTGTAAGGAAGATGAGCAGGGGAGAGAAGTGGGATGCATTATTCATTGGGAAACAGCATTCTGTATTTTAGAAATAAGAGCGTGCCGGTGTTGATTTAATACCACCCTAGTGCTTAGGAGGAATTCAGTGAGAGATACACTTGTAGCTTGAAGAGTTGCTTATTTGATAAGTTATAAGAGTGTGTTTCGAAGACATTATGCCCATGTGAAGCTAGAGATGGGATTGTTTATCTTTGTATCTACTTGTCCTATTTCTTCAACACAACAGCAGAACTCTTGATGGCAAGAATCAAATCTCATCCCTACTTATAACTGCCGTGCCTGTCATGGAGCCCCGTTCGCATTCAGAGCTAAAGAAACGTTTATTGTGAATGAAGAAACCCCTCAAAGAGAAAGTGATAGACAGCTGACCTGTAGTGATTGACCTCCTTGTTGTGAGATTCTAGTCTTGTCCGGTGTTTGATGTTCAGTTTTCACACCTGGTCTATTTGCAGATCCAAGGCCGGGGTTCTGCCATCCCACAGGGAAAATGTCCGTGTCTTTGGCCAGCCATAAACAGAGCCATTTATTCAATTCCTCTAGACCAGTGGTTCTCAACCTTGAGTGTGCATCAGAATCACCAAAAAGGCTTGTTAAAGTACCAGTTGCTGGGCCCACTACCCAGGTTTCTTCCTCAGCAGGTGTGTTAATTTCCTAGGGCTACCATAAAGTTGGTGGTTTAAAGCCACCACAAAGTTGGTGGTTTAAAGCCACAGAAATTTATTCTCTAACTTCTTGGAGCCTGAAGCCAAATCAAAGTGTTGGCAGGGCCGCATTCCCTTTAAAGGTTCTAGAGGAGGCTATTCCCTGCCTCTTCCAGCTCCTGGTGACTCCAGGTATTCCTTGGTCTAAGCTGTATCACTTCAATCTCTGCCTTTGTTTTTCCCGTGGCTTCCTATTCTGCTGTCTCCAATCTCCCTCTGGCTTTCTCTTATAAGGATACTTACCATCAGTTTAGGGTCCATCTACATTGTCCAGGATAATCTTATCTCAAGATCATTAACTACATCTGCAAAAGCCCTTTTTTTCCAAATAAGGGCCCATTATTTTCCAAATAAGTTTCCAGGACATGGACATATCTTTTAGGGAGCCACCACCATTCAGTTCACCATAGTAGACGACCTGGAATGGAACCTGAGAATCTGCATGATTGCATTTCTAACACGTTCACAATGGATGCTAAAAGGTGCTCAGAGGTTGGAATATGAGGGCTTGGACGACTTCTCTGAAGAGAGAGAAATAACACAATGCCTTCTTTGAAATAGCACCTTTTCAGAAGAGTTCTTAAAATAGATTTTATCTCATGGGATTGATTTATGGTATCCATTAAGCCAGATGCATAGCTATACCACTAGAATTAATTTTAAAGTTGCTAACCCTTAATTATTTGCAGAGATAGGACAAAAAATGTTGGAAGCAATTTGGAAATAGTCTTTATATTCAGTCTATAATGGATGCTATTTAAAACAATGGCTTTTTCATACTCTCATATAAATGATGCAGCTAACATTTAAAGCCATGGACTATTCAAATGCTTTGTATCCCAAAAAGGATACAAAGACCATCAGACTATAAAATGTGATTTTTCATTGCCATGGCTTGTTTCAGTAGATGGCATGTTTCTGTAGAAAGAACAGTTAATTCCAGATTCAGACCTTGAATGTGCTCTCTTTTTGGCTGTGAGAAGTTGGGTCTTAGTTTTCTTATCTAAACAGTATGAGTGATAATATTTTGTCCTAATAATTAGCAGGCTTATTATGATGGTCAATTAGGAGTACTTTGTAAGCTGTCAAGTGTTTTGAAATATGTTATTTCTATAATGATGAGGTTGCAAATAAATATGTGACGTTAATTCACGGACATCTGTGTACTAAAGATAGGTCTTTAGAAAATTTTTTTAAATTTTTTTATTTTTGGATACATTGTATGTTTTATTTTTTTTCTTAATTTTGATAAGGTATATTTGCATGCCATAATCCCTTCAGCTTCTCCCACGTGTCAGATTGCCTTTTTCAAAGGTGACTGCTATATCTCTTTCCTATCCCACGTGGTCCTCTTCAATGTGACTATGACACTTCTTTCATTAAGATATGGGCACTTTGTCTCATCCCCGTGGACCTATGTGAACCAATAGAATGATGCTATGTGGAGGTGATACTGTGCGACTTCTGAGGAGAAGTCATAAAAGGACATGTAGACTTCACCTTGTTCACTGGGAATTTTGCTTTTCAAGTCCTTCTCTTCTGAAGCCACCATGTTGTGAGGAAGTCCAAATTAACCCTAGACTCTGGGCTCCAGGAGAGCAGGGACTCTGTTTGTCCTCACCATCTTATCCCTGTACCTAGCACAGTGTCTGACACCTTGTAGGCATTCAAACAACTGTTGCAAGAATGCACAAACAGGAGACTGTACCCAACTCATTCTAAAATGTTCTCAAGTTTAAAAGATGTAAATAGAACATCATATGAACAAGTGCCAAAACCTGTATGATAAAAAAACCATACCTTATCAATTCTCTAGAATTTTATGGTGCCTAATGGTTACATCTGTTCTCTTGATAGGTCCCTTATAATGCTGCCAGAAATTAGGAGGGAAAGAGCATCCTCAGGCCTGGAGAATTCAGATAGTTTCTTTGGAAAGGATTTAACAGATATCTGAGAAAACTTAGGGGGAGTCTTGGGACTCCTTGATGGCCACAAAAGGAATGACTTTTAAAGAAATCGATCCAGAAATGTCTTGTGTGGCTGCCCTTTGCTTCTCATTGTAAATTTCCTCACAGTGAACACAGATGCTGGAGATCAAGCGTTTGGTTTTCTGGCGTTCAGATGCAGGAAGTTTGTCTGCTTTCTTAGGCAGGCTTCTCATCTCTTACTGCAGCCTGTGGATTGGGAGGGGTACCAGATGGTCCAACACCAGGCTGTGGTCCTAGTGTACATTCTGTGAACGGTGCCTCCTGGAGGATTATTTCCCACCGGCATTGCTTTCAAGATGTACAAACCATCCCATACCCGTGTGTTATCCAGCCTTTGCTCCTTTAATACACCGAGGCTCTGATGGATTCCTGGAAATGCAAGATTAAATATAGGCAAATGCAAGACAGTCTATGGAATCAAGTGTGAACTGATCCCATTAATCCAAAAATCTTCACACTTGCTTTCCATGTTGCTTAGAATGGCTTGTACCTCCACTTGAAATGCACTCAAGCCTGCCAGTATTTATTTTAAACTGGTCCTGTAGGCCAGTCTATTAGTTATTAGTTATCATTGATACTACTAACGATAATAGAAATTACTGGTGTTTCCTGAGCATGTTTTTTATGAATTATGCTAAGTTCTTTATACAAATTATCTCTCTTAACACAACAACCCTGTAAAGGGTATATACTAGTAATATTCCTATTTTATAGATTAAAAAAACAGGTACAGAGAGGTTCAGCAGTTTTACCAAGGATGCATGGCTGGTAAGCAGCAGAGCTCAAATTTGAAACCAGTCTGGCTCCAGCACTTAAGATCTCAACAAGGAGTACTGGATGGCTTGAAAGTGAAAAACAAAAAGTTTGCTGAATGGAAATTTGCTGTCTTTTTTCCTTTCCCATGTACATAGGTGCTATAGCTCAAATCGTAGGTTTTCTGGCATCCAGAAGGTTACTTTGAACCCACAGAACAGCCTGGCTCCCAGGGTGCCACCTATTGATGACATTCTTTACCAACTCTCAGCTTTATGCCATATACAAGCTCTTCCTGATCAATTATTGACGAGGTTATAGAAAGGACAGAGAGAATGATTCACCCTCAAAAGAGCTCCCACTAGTGTGTGGTTCTTGTACTGCAGGGAGGTGATATTTCAAGCTGCCTTTAATCTACCAGGTTTTATCGGCCCAACATTTCTCAATCCACAGAAATAGTGCAGACCAATTCCTTCTGCTGAAATTAAAATACATTATGTCTATGGCCTTCTCCTCATTACTTAACCCAGTAACTCTCTCCTGAAAGGACAGTGAGATTGGCATGATTGGTGCATGTAAACCCAGGTAGACTACTGCAATTCATTTTTCTCATTGATAAAATAGTGAAAATATCTACCTTGTAAGTTGGTGCCATTTGGATGGCATGATGCAAGTCAAGCATTAGCATTGTGCCTGACATGCAGGAAGCTGGCAGAAAGCCAAAAGTTACATCTATCATTATCGTAATTAATGTGCAGTTGGGTTCCTAGTCATCTTTGAATTTAATTGTATTACCTAATTTATGTAATGAGACTATATTTTCTTTTCTAACCTATTTCTGCTAAACTTAGATATGTCTCCTTCTCCTTGTTTGTATATTCATATTTTTAAATTTAATTCGGAACCTAATTTTTTTAATCCCATCAATAACCACTTAAAATCTGCCCTTTAGGAGGACACCGGTTCTTAAAGCATATCTGAGCTCTCCTTGCCACCTTGATTTACAATGTGATATTTAACACCCTCAGCTGCTTCTGAAACCCAAGGGGCAAACTGGTTACCTAGCAACTACATACATGCAACAGCTAATGGTACAAGTTAGCCCCATTGTGTTATAATGAAATAATATGTCTTATGAGAATTAAAAGCTGAGGTCTGCTATATGAGGTTAGGGTTTTGGAGAAAAATGGACTCTTCAGGGTAAATTAGCAAAGCAGGAGTTGTGTTTGGTCACTGCCAGGTTCACAGTGACTCACCAGTTCCTATAATGGAAGTTCCACCCTGGGAATCCTGCTGCCAGGGGAAGGCAGAGAATATGTCTGGTTTGCCCAGCAGACTTGAAACAGAATGTAAATTTTGACCTTTGGGAGAGTGGGCGGTCCCCACCGGAAGCATCATTCCCAGGCCATCCCACACAAGCCTGCTGGGCCTCAAAGGCATCTGACTTTGTGAATAGCATCATAACTGTGTCCTCCACCAACATGGAATCCAAAGATAATACTCCTACCTATTCCAACCTACACACACAATTTGAAAAACAAACAAGAAAAAAACCTCAGTGTTATGCTGTGACTTTAATATAAAGGAGACATAAAAGGGAAGTAATTTACAAGACGGTACATATTTTGGGACATAGATGTTCAGACATTTCTACACTGGAAGACATAGTGATGTAGTGACATCTTTGCATCTGTCTATAATGAATAAGCTTGAAATTAGAAGAAGTAAGATGACTCAGAGAGCATCCTGTGGAAGAGACACTAGAAAAGGAAGATGAGTGGTATCGATGAACGTGAGAAAGAAACTGACATATTCAGGGAAGATTAGAATCACACAAGAAATATTTTGTTTATACACGGAGTTAGGCTCTCAGTCCAGAGAATTATAAAGAAGTTATTCACCTACTTGAATGCTTGTGGACTCCTGAAAGTCAGGCACAAAATGAGATTACTCTTTGTTGAGGGGATTTTCCAAGTTTCAGAACTTTTGACATCCTTTGCTCTGCCTGTGAAACCAACAAAATCCTCTACCAACTGGGGCAACCAAAAACCACTCCAAAAATTTCCCAGCTTCTCATTGCAGCCTTCACTGGTGGTTTTCCCTGTCCAGGATTGTTTCTCACTTCTTCCAACACTTGTATCCATTCATCCATGCTTTGATTCATTCATTAACTGTTCTTATAACATTATGTCCTTGTCTCAGTTGTCTCATTAATGAGAGTAAACAGTGTCACGGATTTTAGAAAAGACTAAGTGATCCATATAAAATTGCTAGAGCCCACAAAAAGAGTTTGATAAAGGTTGTTCTTCTTATTGCTGTATTGGAGGTATTGTTTAGTACTTTCTTTATATTTAGTACTATATGGCATACGTGCATGCACGTGTGCGCATACACACACACACACACACACACACACATATACACTCACACACATCTCAAAGGAGTATATAGTGAAAAATGCTCACTCTATAGTGAAAAATGCCAAAATCTTCCTCAGTACCCTTCCCCAGGACATCCACTATGTATTGTGTGTCTTCCCAGATACTTTGGCTCAGAAATAAACATGTAGGCTGGGCTTGATGGCTCAGCCTGTAATCCCAGCACTTTGGGAGGCCGAGACGAGTGGATTGCCTGAGCCCGCGGGTTCGAGACCCGCCCAGGCAACCTGGCGAGAGCTCGTCTCTACAATAAATCAAAAACTAGTCAGGCGTGGTAGCGCGAACCTGTAGTTCTGGCTACTTGGAAGGCTGAGGCAGAAGGATCACCAGAGCCCAGCAGGTTGGGGCTGCAGTGGCCAGGAGCATGCCATTGCACTCCAGTCTGGGCAGCAGAGTGAGACTCCAACTCAAAAATAAAAATAAAA
>CAUYQG010182611.1:0-10345 GCA_963574415.1 Tarsius wallacei
TTTGAACAGCTTGTATAAGGGCCAAAACCGCAGTCTGTGAGAGACGGGAGCAATGAGTTTCCAAAGCTAACCATGCCTGTTGTTGTTTCAGAGCCCGATCATCAGAGTTATTTCTGGTTAAATATGCTAAATTATTAGAGGGGAGGGTAATGGCGTCTACAGCTCCCAAACACTACCTAGATGTCTCGGGGTCCACAGCCCTCCCTGATTTCTAAGGTTCAGTGGGCCTCCTAGGCCGGCTGCCAATAAATATGGTTTTGATTTGCATTTCTCTGATGATGAGTGAGGCTGAGTACTTTTTCATGTGTCTGTTGGCTTCCCATATATCTTCCTATGAAAAGTGTTTATTCATATCTTTTGCCCACTTTGTAAAGGGGCAGTTTGTTTCTTTCCTTTTGGCACATTTGAGTTCCTTGTAGATCCTAGACGTTAGGCCTTTGTCAGATATACAGTTGGCAAATATTTTTTCCTATTCTGTGGGCCATCTCCCTGCTCTCTTGATGGTTTCTTTTGCTTTCAGAAGCTCATCAGTTTGATGAGGTCCCACTTGTCTATCTTATTTCTTATAGTATGGGCACTTAGGGTTTTGATCAGAAATTGGTTGCCAGTTCCAGTTTCCATAAGGGTGTCTCCTGGGAGAACCTATTTAGTAAACGGTGCTGGGAAAACTGACTGACAACATGCAGAAGATTAAAACAAGACCCCTAACTATCACCATACACAAAAATCAACTCTAAATGAATTAAAGACCTAAACGCAAAACCTCAAACTATAAGGACCTTAGAAAATGCGGGAGACACCCTTAGAAAATGAAGATAGTTTTGGTTGTCACAGTTGAAGGGAGCTTACTTCTGGCATCCAGGGAGTCAAGGCCAGGGCGGCTGAACAGTTTGCACTGCACAGGACACCCCCACAGCAAAGAATGATCTGGACCAAAAATATTGAAGAAGAGGCAAGGTTGAGAAACTTTGCTTTACTTTTATGGTCTAACTTATAAGACTTAGGCATCTTTTGGAGTCTGAATAACAAAGAGAATTAGATAATATCTTGATATGGAACTGTTTTTCTTTAGCTTGAGGATTTTTCATGGGGGTTCTTAGAACATTGAAGAGTAGCAGGTTTTCATGCAAATCCATTTAAAAGGATTGTATTCAAAATACATATTTGGATTTTTAGGAATAACAATAAAATGTCTTTGAGACAGCCTGTTGAACTTACTCAAATGGTTATCATTTTATCGATGTAATTGTCTAACACTCACTTTGGTAATTATTGCAAATGAAATCCTCATGCAGAATTTAGAACAGTATTTACATTTCTATGGTGCTTAAACAAGTATAAGAATGGAGTGCATTTTGATATTTTGTCTTATTTAAAATAAGAGAAATTAAGCTGGGCTTGGTGGTTCAGCCTGTAATCCCGCGCCTTGGGAGGCTGAGGTGAGTGGATTGCCTGAGCCCGCGGGTTCGAGACCCACCTGGGCAACTTGGCGAGATCTCATCTCTACAATAAATCAAAAAATTAGCCAGGCGTGGTAGCGCATGCCTGTAGTTCCAGCTACTTGGAAGGCTGAGGTGGAAGGATGCCGGAGCCCAGCCAGTCTGGGCGACGGAGTGAGACTCCAACTCAAAAATAAAATAAAATAAAATAAAATAAAATAAAATAAAATAAATAAATGAAATAAGAGAAATTATAGAATGGATTCTTAGCATATTCCAGGTCAAGGCATAATAATTCTGAATGTAGAATTCTAATTTATTTTGCAGAAGAAAATTCATTTTTCTCAAGGTAACTATGAATAGATCTATGTTGTTCAGAGACAAAACTATGTAGGAAAAGGAACTTAATAGAAGACTGGACACAGTGGCTTATGCCGGTAATCCAAGCACTTTGAGAAGCTGAGGCAGGAGGACTGCTTGGGGACAGAAGTTCAAGACTAGCCTAGGTAACATAGAAATATCTCATCTCTACAAAAAAATTTTTTAAATTAGCCAGGTGTGATGAAGTTTCCCTGTAGTCCCAGCTACTTAGGAGGCTGAAGCAAAGGATCGTCTGAGTCTGGGATGTCAAGGCTGTGGGGAGCCATGATCATGCCACTGCACTCCAGGCTGGGCTACAGAGTAAGACCCTGACTCAAAAAAAGAAAAAAAAGAAAAGAAAAGAAAAGAAACGCAATAGGACTCATTTATTTTCCTAAATGTCTGTATGTCTTGATAATAGATTCATGCACCAAGAAACAGGCCCATGTTAAAACAGTACAGTATTGTTCATTTTCATTGGGTAAAGAATCACTGGCTTTTAGTTAGGGTTTTGCAATGCCCTCTGATTTCTTAAAATGTGTTTGCTTTGACAAGCCTAATGTTTTTTCCCTATTAAACTCATGAGCCCAATTTGGTTTCGTTGTTTACTAGGCTAAACCCAGAGAAATCCATCCTGTTTATACTTCTCCCTTATTAGCAAGAAAACCATGAGAGCACTAATATCGCCCGTTTCTTGTGCTAGAAAAGAGAGTGGAGGCAGAATGTATAAAAATAACCAATATCAACTTGGCAGCTGGGAACCCAGGCCAGGTTCAGGTTTGTCAGTATCTCTTTTCTGACCGTGACAAATCTTGTTTTGCCTGTCTTGTTTCATCATCCATAGAGGTGACAAGCTTTGATTGTAAGCCCTGAAGTCTTTTCAGTTCTCAAGGTAAGATAACTCTTGTCTTGTTACAAGGACTTCTGGGCATGGGATGGTGAATACCCATTGCTTTCATAAGTAAATAATTCTATTTCAGTTCAACAACTTGGAAGTAAATTTATACTTAAAAATAAAGTGTACAAATTATTTATTAAAGTACCTTTTGTCTAATTCAGAGCTTGTAGAGATTGTGAACATTGTAATTGCAAAGTGTTAATTTGTCTCTTCTCTTTTAAAAACTGTACAAGCAACATGTCTTACCATGGGAAAATTAACATAAAATGAAGAAAAGTTCAGAGATAGCAATGATTGACATTTTGGTCTACTTTTTATATTTTCTATATTCTTATTCACGTATATGTTCACAGTTTATATGAATGAAATAAGATATGTTGTGCCTAATACGATAGCAGATGTTTGAACAGAATGCAGTATATTATGGTAACTTTCCTTGGCAACATATTTAAAATGTGTAAATAGCTATGAGGTATACCACTGTGTGGGCATACCTCAGTCTATGGACCAGTCTCCCGTCCAGTTCTCTGGGAACATAAAAATGCTTGGATGACTTACCCCTATTTGGGGACTTAACTTCCTTAGAATATATTTTCAGATGAATAATGTTTCAAAAGGGGTATGAATATTTAAAAATATTTTCCATGTGTATTTAATATGATTTCTAGAAAAATCTACCTTTTTGCCCTCCTACCAAAACTGTATACTTGACAACATTTGCTTCTTAAAGTCTCAGTATAATTTCTAGTTTGACAGAAGATACTTAATTGACAATTTCAACTATTTAAGTTAGTGATGTTAGAATATATTTTTTCCGTCTTTTTTTTTTTTTTTTTTGGTTTTTGTATTTGTTGGTTTTTTATTTTTATAAATTGAAAATTTCAACTATTTAAGTTAGTTTTTTTATAATATATTTTTTCCGTCTTTTTTTTTTTTTTTTTTGGTGTGTGAATTGCATGATTGGATCTTTTTCTCATTTCAATATTGTTAGGATGCTTATTTTATTCTTTTGAAATCAAAGAAAAAGGTATGTATTGTTAATGTATTTACAATTCAAATATTTTTGTTTCTTAGGTTGCCCTTTGAGTTCCAACATTAGCTTTTTTTATGTTTAAGAGGCAAAGTTTTCTGCAATGATGTCTATGAATCTGTTCCTTTATGATTTCTGACTTTGGTGCCATACTTTAAAAGCCTTTCTTTGCCAAACAAAAACTATATAAACATTCAGCTATCACTTTTTAATTTTTTACTTATAGCTTGAATCCTTCTGATTTTATTTTGGTGTATCTGTAATTCAGGGTCCTACTTACTTCTACCTCTAATTGGTTAACCCACTGTTGTAACATCATTTACTGAAAATTGAGACTGTTAAATTTTCTAATATTGGATTGTCTTTATATTTGAGGAAAATGCTAGATGGAGTCACAGAATATTCTTCTATCACTCTTCCTTTTCACTGATTTTTAAAAAATATACACTTATGTTAAAGTTTCTTTCTCTTTTCTTTTCCACATGCATGTGGAGGCAGTAAAAACTACCATGTTTGTGTAAGAATGTAAGCTCTGGCATATACAGAACCTCTGATGATCCCTGAGAGAAGATAGTGCTTGGCTTTAGGTAAGAGTTGAATGGTGAAAATGCCTTCTGGGATCAATTAGGATGAAGAAATGGTGCAGGGTGGGTGGATGGAAGCTGGGCTCTCTCTTTCAGAGTCAGATCTTTGTGATGAGATGATGTCTATAGTGTGCCTTGCTTACTCTGGCTTTGCACATAGCACATTAATCTGGATTTCAAGTTTATGTAGATAGCACAGACCCAACGAGCATCTCTGCTAGGTGCCAGATCATTCCAGCAAACAGGACTGGGGATGAGACAAGATTTTCTTGCTAGTGCTTCTTACTAGTTTACAGTGTTTTTTAAAAAATGGCTCACGTATGATTAATGCAGGTATTTGAGAACTATGGTCAGGGTAGCTGTCATGCTGCTGAATTATTCATAAAACTTTTCATGAAGGTGTAGTGGTGGAGAAAGCGCTTTAGTACTTTTGTCCTGAGAGAATTCAGGCTTTTTGCTGTAACAAGTTCCTGCCAACTTCTTGGCTTAAGCAATACAAACTTATTGTCTTGGAGTTCTGAGGTCAGGAGTCCAGCCATGGATCTTACGGGGCTACAGTCAAGGAGTCAGCAGAGCTAGTTCCTTCTGGAGGCCCCAGAAGAGGTTTGGTTTTGACCTTTTCCAGCGTCTGGAGGGTCCTGCATTCCACAGCTCACAGCCCCTCCTCATGGGGGATTCTTCCAATGCTGTGTTTCTGGTTCTTGCTGCCAGGAAAGGTTCACTGAGTTAAGGACTCCTGTGATTACATTGGGTCATGTGATCACCTCCATATCAGATCCCATGACCTAAGGCAAAGTCCTTGTGCCGTGTGAGGTCACGGATGCATGCACTGTGGGGATTAGAGTGTGAACTTCTTTGGGGTCATTAGTCTGCTGCCAGAGGATCTATTTTTCTTTATATTCATGAGTAGCTTTCATCTTTAGAGATTTTATTTTCACCATGGATTTAGACAAAATTTCTATATTTTCTGGAAAAATCGTTGCAAAATATGTTTTTCATCTTTTATCTATTTCAGAACATGACAGGTTGGATTAGCTTCTTTGTCATTTTCAAAGTAGTGAAAAATTATATATATATATATATATATATAGAGAGAGAGAGAGAGAGAGAGAGAGAGAGAGAGAGAGAGAGAGGCTGATGGTTTCTCAGTAGGACGTGGATTTGTGCTTTTTCATCAGTGCAGTGAGCTTGCCCTCATGCAAGATGTTCATAAACAGAGTAAAGAGGTTGCCTTGATGAAGAATTAATCAGCCACCAAGGAATAGGATTTATTAGGGTGAAAACTCAATTTTGGCAAGTACACCAAGCTCCATCTCAGGATGTGATAACACTGAATCGTTTTATAGCTCTACCCCTGGGCAAAGAAAAGGACTAGCGCCAGACTAACCAGTCATCACAGAGGAGCACTCTCTGTCGAGGGGCATGGTGGGTGCTTCGCAGAATTGCAACCCGCACCTTCTCACTGGCATTGATGGGCAGGACTAGCTCTGCATGCCAGCATGCAGCTATTTTAATTTGTGGGCCTTAACGTGCAAAGTATGAGCAATGAATAAAGACAAGCTGGGAAGTTATAAGCCATTATTTTATGAAGTCTGTAACAGATTCTGAGTGAGTGTGGGCTGAGGCGTGCTGGGCCTGCCTTTTCTTGATGCCAGGAGCACATTATTCAGGACATTTCTGTTGAATAGAATGAATGCTTTCTACTTAAAAAAAAAATAGGTGTAAATTTCATTGCCATGCCCCCAATTACCTGCATTTTAACTTGTGTTTTGTTAGCATGGTTAGGTCTTTTTGCCTTTAAAAAACTCTGTCTTTCTTGACCAAATCAGTGTAAATAAAGAAAACCTCGGAAATGTGACTCTGGGGCACATCCTGGCCCATGTCTGTGTCCTCCGCCTGTGTGGTCAAAATGCTGCTGTTGTGATGGTTTTATTTGCAGTTTCTTCCCAAATGTGTTCTACTTTATTTTTTTTTAATATTTAATCTAAATTAAAGACTTTCAAGAATGAGACTACATTAACCCAAACATGATTGTCACATTGTGTCACACGTGCCTCTGTGTGCCTGTGCCTGTCTCTGTGTGTGTGTGTGCATGCCTGTTAGTGTGTGCATGTAGGTATCAGTGTGTTTGCATGTGTGCATAGGTTAGTGTGTATATGTACATTAATATACGTGTACATGCGTGTTTCTGGTGAGGAGAGCTGCTCTCTGATCTGAGTGGAGTTATTTCTCCTCCTCTGATATTATGTACTGAATTGAATTCACCAAACAACTGAGTAATAAGGAATAAAACTGTTCTTGAAATACTGCCTACCATTTAAGACATTTACCTTTAAGTATTTGCATTTCCCTTTAAATTCTTAAAATAGTGCCTACTTCTCAAATCTAGTAAGCCAGCTTCTGGGACTTGAAATGGCTTTCTTCAGAGGCATCCAGAGAAACAGGTTGAGAAATACAGACGTGTCTGTGACGTCACTAGTAGGCTGGGCCTTGTTTTGTGACACCCACTTTTTTACACCACCCCTTAAGCTTGCCCCCACCCCGCTCCCTTCTCTGTCTCCTGCACAGTGTCATACCAGTGACTGTATCTAAAAATTTTAGTTTGGGGCAGCAGTAGTCACAACCATCCGCTGTGCTCCTGTGTCTTGGCATTTCTGCTGTCCTCACTGGGGAAGCTCCTCTTCCCAGTCGTGAGATTTTGGATATGCTTGGAATAGGTTCTTCTGGTGAACTTCAGGCGTGCTACGTGTGAACTTGGGGTTCTAATGCTCCATGCTAGGTTGAGCCACCAAATTCTGCAAACACTTAGAGAGTGGTTAAATCATATTTACGGTTGTGGCTATAACTTTATAGTGAATTCATGTACTCACATCTCTAGATTTAACACTTTTTCCCTGTATCAGCCAGTCTCTGATCTGTTGACTTCTGTGTAGGTTCAGACCCACTCCTGTCTGCTGCCGTAACTCTAATATTTGTATAGTCATCACACCAGTTTACCAAACACAGACCTGTTGGTAAATTTTGGGTCAGAGACACGTTCTCTTCCTTTGGAGACTTTCTCTGAAGAGGTGCACAGACCTACACTTACATAACAAGATAGACGCCTAGATCTGAAGGACATCTGTAGCAACAGAACATCACAGTAACACAGCAGCTGTGTTGTGCTTAAGGGTTTTCTCTCTGCTCTTAAATTTAGATACATCTATCGTATAGATACTGGGAGAAAGCTGGAGACCATAGCAGAGGGCCCAGACTTTGGCTGCTGCTTGACTCAGCTAAGCACCCCAGCCTCCTTCCTCCCGCTTCAAGTGCTCACCAAGGCTCTGAGTAGACAGTGTGGTTGTCTCTTTGTTGATTTTGCCTCCTGTAGAGGATGTATGACACACATGACGTGTTCTGTGAAACATGTCGTCTGAACACACACATGGGTCAAAATTATAGTTGTGCATCTTCTTTGTAAAAATGCCTAGGTGTCATCCAATTACAGGGTGTCCGTGTTTAAATAAATGGTGTGTTGGCGGGTCGACGGAGGTTCTAATTCCCCAAGAAGGAGGAAGGAAGGAACGAGTGGCCCAGGACAGATGTGGACACTGTTTCCTGAAGCCAGAGGCAGCAGTGGAGAAAGGCCTCTATTCTAGAGCTTGCCTGTGTCCTGTGGGCAAGAGACCCCTTTGTGAAGGTCTCTGTGTGCCCTGCCCTCTGTGGTCTCAGTTCCGGGGGAAACTCAGGGCCCAGAGCAAGCACCACTCCTTAGTGGAGTGGAGGAGTAGCTCCACACCAGGTGAGAGGAGTTGGTGGTGCGCGTGACTCAGTTAACTTAAGGGAAAACATGCACATATGCAGGTATCACTCCAATCTCTTCCCTCTCTGTGTGTCAGTCAGGGCCGCCCTAACAGAACACCACACTGGGGCAGCGTGAACAACAGTTATTCTCTCACAGTCCTGGAGGCTGGAAGTTCCAGATCAAGGTGTCACAAGTCTGGTTCCTCCTGAGCTCTCTCTTCTTGGCTTGAAGATGCCATCTTCTCCTTGTGTCCTCACAGCGTCATCCCTCCATGTGTGTCTGTGTCCTGGTCCGCTGTTCTTGTAAGGACGCCAGTCACATTGCATCAGAGCCCACCTTAGTGACCTCATTTAACCTTAATTATCTTTTAAAGGTCCTATCGTCCAACATAGTCCCGTGGGGGTGAAGGCTTGGACTCATGAATCTGGGGGACATGGCTGAGCCACCAGCACCTCGCGAGCACTGCTTCCTGTTTCTCATGGCCTGGTGTTGTTTAGCCTCCTCTTTCTTTTGTGCCCCCGGCCTTTCCCGCTGCAAAATGCATGTGCACTTTGACATTCTTCCTTTCTGGTGCTGGACCCCTTTGTTCTGGGGATGGCAGGGTCCCTGTGGGTCTGAGCAGGCCCCTGTTTCTGCCCGACCACCCCTCAGAACTCTGCTCCCCACAAGGGCTCCAGGATCTTTTGCCAGATCTTGGCTCTTCCCAGAGCTGAAGCCTCCAAGAGCCTCCTTATCCAGAGTGAAGGCTGCAGAGCCATCGGGATGCTCAACTGGGCTGGCACTTCCTGTCTCCTCCCTCTGCTCAGGCCATGTGCCCATTTTCCACGGTTGTTTTTAATGTGTCGGCCACGCTTCCGCCCTTCTGTTCCTGGCAGTTCTTCTCCAGTGGCTCCAGGTTGACTCAATGATGCCTTTCCATGGGTCGCCTTCTGGCCTTCTCACCTGGCCTGAGCTGCTCTTCCCAGCCTCTCAGGGCCCCATTCCTGCTCTTTTGACTCTATGGCACCCGTTGCTGTGCAGCCTGCTTCCTGTTTCACTGACCTATCTTCTTGTCTGTCTCCTCATTAGACTATAGGTCCATGCGTTAGTTAATGATTCCCGACACCAAGGCCTGGTGCGGCACATGGTCAGTGATCAATGCCTTTTCTTTATTTTATTTTTCATTTATATTTATTTTAAAGATGTGGGGTACAATTCAGGATTAGGTATACAAGTGGACATCATACAGGTAAAGTTTGGGCCTCCCTTTGGTCCCCACTTGCCTGGTTTGAGATTAGTTTCCCTTATTGATGTCATGTGCCCCTCCCCTTCCTCCCCCAGCAGTGTCCCACTACTGCAATCCCTTTTTTATTGTATATGGTAAATTTCAGGGTCCGCTTATGAGTAAGAACCTGTGGTACTCTGTTCTTTGTTTCTGTGATAGATCACTGAGTATGATCGACTCTAAATCCACCCGAGGTGCTGCAAAGTCCATATGTTTGTCCTTCTTAAGGTGGCATAATATTCCTTCGTGTATAGGTAACACATTTTTAAACATCCAGTCCATTTTTGATGGGCAGCATAGTTGGTTCTGTGTTTTTGCTCTTGTGAATAGTGCTGCAATAAACATGCGTGTGCAAGTATTTTTTGTAGAATGATTTGAATTCCTCCAGATAGATTCCCAGGAGGGGCATTGCTGGGTCATATGGAAGGTCAATGTCTAGTTCTTTTAGAAATCGCCTCACTGTTTTCCATAGAGGTTGAGCTAGTTTGTTCCCACCAACAGTGTTGAAACGTTCCTGGTCTCCACATCCTCACCAGCATCTGTTGTTGTTTGTTGTATTAATGATGGCCGTTCTTACTGGGGTTAGGTGGTATCTTAATGTGATTTTGATTTGCATTTCTCTGATGACTAGTGAGGCTGACACTTTTTCATGTGTCTGTTGTCTGCACATATATCTTCTTTTGACAAGTGTCTATTCATGTATTTTGTGCATTTTTTATCTTCAACAAAGCCTCCACCAACAACCACTGGGGAGAGGAGAACCTATTCAGTAAATAGTGCTGGGAAAACTGGCTGACCACATACAGAAGATTGAAAAAGGACCCCTACCTGTCACCATACACAAAAATCAACTTTAAATTTATCAAAGACCTAGGCATAAAACCTCAAACTGTAAGAGTCTTAGAAAACTCAGGAGACACCCTTAAAGAAATTGGAGTAGGCAATCAATTCCTGATCAAAACTCCAGATGTCCATGCCATAAGAGA
>CAUYQG010182614.1:0-12103 GCA_963574415.1 Tarsius wallacei
GAGTGACAGAGACAGGCTGAGATGCAGAAAGATGCCAGAGAGACCCAGCGAGGGGAGAGAGGGGCTCTAGGGGAGGTGACAGGGAGGGGCGAAGCAGAGGTGAAGGAGGAAAAGACCCCAGTAGAGAGAGGGAGTAAGAGAGGGACACAGACGGCGCACACCCAGAGAGGTGAGGAGACCCAGAGAACCACGGAGACGCAAAGCCGGAGAGGGACGCTGCCGCTCGCCCGGGGCGCGGGCCTCGCCCTGGCCCCGCCAGTGAGGTGACAGCTACACCACCCAGGGCACGGGACAGCCGCGGAGCCCGCGCCAGGCAGACAGACAGATGGACAAAGACGGCTGGGCGGGGAGGCGGAGGAGGCCGGGCGGGGCCGGGGCGGGGCCGGTGCCCGCGGAGACCGGGCGCAGCGGGGAAAGGAGGGGCCCCGCCAGCAGCGAGAAGGGGAAGGAAGCGGAGGTGCCGGGCGGGCGCGGGGCGCAGGCAGGAAGCGGGGAGGGGCGGCGGGGCGGGGGCCTCCGGAAAAACGCCCCAACTTCCTGCCCCGCCAGAGCCAGGAAGCGGGAGCCGGGACTCAGGGCCCGGGATCGCCGAGCCCGACCTCGGGCGCCCCGCCGGTCACCTCCCCGCGCGGACACCAGGTACACAGGCCCCGGCCCCGCCCGGCCTCCTCCCCTCGGCCGCTGGGGGAAGCGGGGAGGAGGTGGGAGGGAGCTGAGGCGCTGCCGGCAGCGGAGGGAGCTCCTTGGGGGCCGCACGGAGCCAGCGGCCGCCCCTCCTTGGGCCTCAGTTTTCCCATCTGTCAAAGGGGGCAAAGAGAGAACTAGCATTTTATCGAGTGCCCAGTAGGTGGGGATGGATGGTGCGAGGCCGGCGTCGAGGCCTCCCCAGTGCTCAGTGGAGGATGCAGGACCCACGCTCATTATGCGGGTGGGGAAACCGAGGTCCGGGGAGCCAAATCGACTCGTCCCAGGAAACACACATCGTGAAACCGTGTGGAGTTGGGATTTGAACTCGCAGGTGCTTTCCGTTAAGCGCCACTCTCCAACCCCGCGCCATCTAAAAATAAAAGCAACAATAATAACAATGCCGTGGGCCGCCGTGAAGCTGAAAGTTGCGGTGCGCATTTGAAAGCATTTTCGGAAAGCTCTTTTCTGGGTCATTAATTATACCCTGGGAGACGGATGCAGGGGAGAGAGTTGGAAACCCTCCCCCATTTTATAGATGGGAAGACTGAGGTCTGCAGGGGATTACTTTTTGCAGGTTATGCAACATGCCAGAGGGAAAGGCGTGTTCAAGCCCAAGAATATTTTGCTTTCCAGTTCCAACGGAAGGTGGGCGGGGCGCGGAGGGCATGGAGGTACCAGCGTCGGAAATGCCGCTGGTCTCCGAGTTGCGGAGGCAAATAAGACGGGAGCCCCAGTCCGAGGTCCCGTGCTTAGCGCCGGGGTGATTCCGAGATCTCGGATTGCGCTCTGGCTGGGGGTTGGAACCCTTCGCATCTCTGGCCGGGGGCGGGGCCCGGAAGAGTGACGGGGGCAGTCGAGATACGGAAACGCCGACCCTCCAAGACAGGCCAGAGAGGCCCTGTCTGGCCAGCGTGGCGCACTAGAGAGCTAGAGCGGCCGGCGGGAGGAATAGAGTCGCTGGGCCGGAGCCTGGCAGGAGACGGGCTAGAGCGGCAGGCAGGAGGAGTGGAGCTGGGCGCAAAGGTGGACTCTGAGGCGGCTAGAGCGACTCGGCGGCAGGGGTGGGGAGAGCTTGAAGCCGGCGCGCGGAGGCTTCGATTCCGGCGACTGTGGTGGCTTCTCTTTCCACCTGGAGCAGGTGAGGGACGCGGCTCCTGGCGGGCGTCAGGCCCTGACTCTGCACGTCTTCCTTGGCATCCCTGGCCGTGCACACTGCCACGTCCCCTGTAGGATTTAGGGCCCGCGTAGACCCGCCACGTCCATGTAAGATTTGGGGCGCGTGTAGACCTGCCACGTTCCATACAGATTACAAGGTCTTACAGACCTTCCAGGTTCCTGCTAATCTCCCATGGAGACCTGGCTTCTCGTAAACGTGGAGGCCTCATAGATCTATAACATTCTCTAGAATCCGGGGCCCTATAGACCATGGATCTCAGGACCCACTACACACCCCTATAGAATTCTGCGCCTCTTTCAAGTTTCCAGAGGTCCCGTAGACTGGCAGCTTTCCCTATAGAATTATGATCATGTATGATGCCCAGATCCTTTGGACTCACCGTGTGTCAAATAGAATCTGGAGGGTTACACATTCCAAGGGCTCCTTTTAGGTTCCTTAAGGCTTCCAGAGGTCTTGGACCCTGGGTCATCTGCTCAATATCTTATAGGCCCTGAGCCCTGCATAGAACTCAGGCACCCATGTAGTCCCCCATGCGTGCTGGCTTTGCTTTGGGACTCCTGCCCCTGTGGACTTTCTAAACCTGTACTAAACCACTCCCCAGCCTTGTGGACATAGTGCTCCCTCTGCTGGACCTCAAATCTTGCCAGTTGCCTACAAATTCATTTACCTTCTGACAGCTTCACCTGTAATGCCCCAGCCTGTGTGAGACCCCCCCACGCCCCATCTCCTAAACAGCCAACACTCCCCACCCCCATCTTCTCTGAGCCCCAGGCCTCTATGGAACAGCCGGTCCAACCTGCACTCCTGTGGGGGTCATAGCAACCATATACTCCTGACTTTCTCAGGCACCATAAGAAGACCTGATGTGTGTCAGAACTTTGATTCCGATTTTAGTTTCCGAATGGTGAGGTGGAGGATCCCCATGATCTGAAGCAATGCAGCTTTATGTTAAATTCATAAATTCTGGAGCCATACTGCCTAGGTCTGAATTCTGCCTCTGTCCCTTACGAGCTGTATCTCAGTTTCCTCTTCTGTAAGGGGTGAGAATAATACTGACCTCTTGAGGTCATTGAGAGGATTAAATGAGTTAATGCCTATAAAGCAGTAATGCTGTGCCTGGCACATACGAAGTGCACCTTAAGTGTTAGCTATTATTTTATCTTATTGTGATGGAGATAGTGTTTGTAGAGTGCACAGTTTGGAGCCTGGCACCAGGCATTTGCTCAGATAACAAGCTTCCCTTCCTTTGCCCTTTTGGAATCTCCCAGCCTCAGTTGGGCCTTTCTACCCATGTGTGGGGTGAGCACGGACCTTTCATGTCCATGGTCATGTTTTCCAGCCCAGAAGTTGCAACTGGAGGCATGGTGAAGGTTTCTCCATCTCTAATGAGAATAAGAACAGCATGGGGTGCTTATGGTGGGAGCTTAGTGAGTTGACACAAGAGAAGCACTTAGAGCAATGCCTAGTACCCAGTAAGGGCTATGTGAGTTTAGCTCTCGTAATAAATTATTACTATTATTTTTCTGCCTTGGTTTGCAAATTTATTAGCATGAACGTTTAACGGTGCTCAAGTCTTGAATTACCCAAGCTAGCATGTTGGACAAACACTTTATGGGAAAGGATTAAAATAATGCCTGCTCTGGTGGACCCACAGGATGGCGTTTGGGTACTCCAGAAAGCATCATTGTTTAATAATCATAATGGAAATCACAGCTACCATTTACTGGGGAGCTAGGGAGGAGGCCCATGGAAGAGGGAGAAGGGTGGGTCTCAGGCAGCTAGGGTTATAAATAGCTCTGGACTGTGGGGAGCCCCCCCACTGGTCCACCCCACCCCTCTTTCCACAGCTCCTTCCCGCCTGACACGGGCTCCGTGGCATTAGTCAGACTAATTAAGGACACAGAAGATGTCAGTGGAAAGACTCAGAGAGAAGTGAAGACTCAAGGAGAGACAAAGATGAGAAAGACAGCAAGAGATGGGGGGATGGAGAAAGATAAGAGACAGCATGAGGACAGAAGCAGAGACAGGAGGAGAGATGGGGAACAGAAGCAGGGAGGGGTTGTAGCCGCTGAGAGGGGAGAGGCTGGGGGAGAGAAGGAGTCGGGGAGGCAGGGATGGTGGGAAAAATGAGACAGGTCCGGAGCAACATGAGGAAACAGGGTGAAGAGAGGCAGGGCCATGAGACAGACCCAAGGGAGAGCCAGCCAGGGAGAGCGGGCTGGGTCAGGGGAGGCAGGATGGACATGGGTGGAGGGAGACACACACCTTGTGCATGGACTGAGGGACCGCTCAATCGTTTTATGGGTCTGGAAGTCTGGAAAGATATGAAGTCTCTGAGGGAAAGAACTTCTGGGCCTGGGGACTCCCCTGCCCTGAGAGAGGAGGGTTGTTTTCTTATGCGGAGGGGGTTGGGGGTTTGTCATTGTGACTTCCTGTCACAGGAAGTGGGGCTAGCGGGTTCAGTGGCAACATCCTGCCCCAGGCCTGTCACAGGTCAGAGGACAGCCCCCCACGCCCCACTTTTTCCCTTTCTGTCTTCCCTTGAACCTTTCCCACTTGGCTTGCCTCTAGGCCCAGTCCCCGGCCTCCTGGTCCCTCTGGCCTGGGAGTCCAGGTCCCCAGCCCCTCCTCCACTAAGGACCCCAGATTGCAGGCTCCCAGATACAGCCTTCTCATGGACCCAGATTCCTGAGCCTCCAGCCTCCACCCCCCAGGCTCCCTCCTTGGGCTCCCGCCCCCTGGCTGCCCTCTGAAGGGCTCTTTGTCGCCACACAGAGGCCCCATTGAGCTGGGAGGCCGGGATGGGGGGAGGCTGTTTACTCACCTTCACACCTGGGCCAGGAATCTGTGAGTAACCATCCTGTGCCTCCTCCTCCCACCCCCTAACCGCGGCCCCTCCTCTTCCCCTAGCCCAGCGGTGCCCTGGGAGATGGAAGACGTCGCCCGAGGGGCGGTGAGTGGAGAGAGTGAGGGGTGAGGGAACCTGGGGGCTGTGGGGTGGAAAGCACTGTGGGCTGAAGCCCCCCTCCCCTTCCACAGGCCCCAGGGCCCCCCCGGCCTGGCCTGGTGCCCGTCAGCATCATTGGGGCTGAAGATGAGGATTTTGAGAACGAGCTGGAGACGGTGAGCGGGAGATGGGTTAGAAAAGCTTCCATCCCAGACTGAGTGTCCTGTCCCCGGTGTCCCCTCCCATGGCAGGTCCAGTCCTCCATCCTCAGATGCCGCCTCCTCCCACAACCCCTCTCATCTTCCTGATGCCTTCTTCCTCATTGTCTCTACTCCATCCTCAGAGCCCCCACTGCAGCATAGACTCCACCCTTCTTCCTCTGAACCCCAGTTCTTACCACTGCTCCTTCCTGCCCCCTTGCAGGGATCCCCATTCCTTCTCTCCTAATTTCTGTCCTCAGCAGCCACCAATATAACATTAAATGTCACCCATTCTCCCTGACCGCCTGCGCTTGCTGTCACCATTACTGCATAGACACTGTCACCACCCTCTGCTTCCCAGGATCTTTCCTGGCTTGGATCCATTGGGGTGTGCCAGGGAACGGGTAGGGTCAAGCCCAAGGCTCCGCCTCGTCTCTCCATTGTACTCACCCTGTCCCCACCCGCAGAACTCAGAGGAGCAAAACAGCCAGTTCCAGAGCCTGGAGCAGGTGAAGCGGCGCCCAGCCCACCTCATGGCCCTCCTGCAGCATGTGGCCCTGCAGTTCGAACCTGGACCCCTGGTGAGGGCAGGGCTGGGTAGGCACAGGGAGGGGTGAGGCTGGGACAGGTCACAGCTTTCAGTGCCCTCCACCAGTGAAGGTGAGCTGGGAGGCCCTGGAAAGCCAGATCCAGAACCCACAGTGCTGGATCTAGAAATAGAGTGTGCTGTAGATGAGAGCCAGAAAGCACACCATGTGATCTAGACAGGATCCCAGGTGTCTATGTAAATCTCCAGCGAGCACAGGCCAGGAGGTACACACAGCAGGGTCACACAGAGAGCGACAGGATCCAAGCCTGGCTTGGGAGAAAACTGTTAGCCATCTCAGGTCTAAGGGGAAGAGCAGGCCCTGACACAGGAACAAGAAAATCACTACACACAGCCCACAAAACAGACAAAACATAATCATTCATCCAGAAGCCTCCTGGACGTGGCAGAAGATGCCTGGGAGGTGCGGGTGCAGAACCATGCTGTCCAGAAACACCTGTAGAGTCTAGAACCGGCAGGTGATTTAGGAAGGGAGAAGCCACAGTGCTGGCCTGGGGGGGCGGGGGGTTCTGTAGATGAAATTGAGAAGACCCAGTGCAGCCCAGGACAGGGACCAGCCCAGGGCATTGGGGTTTATGGAAATATATGGCAGATCCCTCTAAAAGACTAGGAGACTGATAGAAATAGCAGGTGGAAATGCCTGGGGGTGCAGAAAGAAGGATGTGTCAACTATGGGTTGTCCTGAGGCCAAAGCTTCAGAAGCTGGCAGAAAATCAAGTTGCTAGTATTTCCCCCTTCTGCCTTCTCTCTCCAGAAAAGTGACTGTTGTCTCCCCTGGTGCATGGAGGCTGTGGCCCTTTGGGCAAGGGGTCCCTTACCCCAGTCTTAGAGTTTCCAGAACATGAAAACTCCAGATTCTGAACCTCAGCCCAAGGATTGTGTTGATTGCTGTGTTTTTTTTAACAAATGTGGAAACTGAGGCCTAGAGAGGGTCAGAAGCTTGCCAGAGGTGACCCAGATGATCTCTGGCATTTTGAGATTTGTCCTCCTGCTGCTCCTTCACCTCATCAGCTTGGGAGAACCGTTAAAAAATAGTTGTGGTCCCCTGGGCTGCTCCCTGTTGGCCTTTCATGAAGTTTTGGGGGGATGGGGAGAGCAGACATAGTTTTGTTAAAAGTGTTTAAATGGCTGGGCGCAGTGGCTCACACCTATAATCCTAGCACTTTGGGAGGCTGAGGTGAGAGGATTGTCTGAGCCCATAGGTTCAAGACCAGCCTGGGCAACTTGGCAAGACCTCATCTCTACAATAAATCAAAAAATTAGTCAGGTGTGGTGGCGCATGCCTGTAGTTCCAGCTACTTGAAAGGAGGATCGCCTGAGCCCGGCAGGTCGAGGTTGCTGTGGCCAGGAGTGTGCCACTGCTCTCCAGCTTGGGTGACAGAGTAAGACTCCCAACTAAAAATAAAAATAAAACTGTTTAAAAGGGAGAAAGAGTCCCATCCTGGTTAGAGTGAGTCCTTAGCACCCTAAGACCATGCCACTTACCAGGTGAGAGACCCCCAGGAGCCAGGACAGGCTGAGATCCCCACTGTACTGCCAACATCACCCAGCACAGGGCTAGCACCCAGGCAACCTCAGGAAATGCTTGACGAATGAACAAGTGAGTCCTACTTTTGTACCTAGTTATTTACCAAGCCCTCGATATGCAGTGAGTGCTGTCTGGGACACAGATGACTCACGCTATGCCCCCCACAAACCCTCAAGTGGCCCACAGTATTTCTAGGCAGTGGAGTGTATTGGAGATAGGCTGCCTGGATTCAAACCCCAACTTTGCCACTTACTGGCTGTATGAACTTGAGTAAGCTTCTTGAGCTTGGTTTTCCCTTATGTAAAATGGGAACAATGATGATCCCTATGATTGAACAGGCTAATGCACGTAAATGGTCTAAAACAGTGTCTCTAATACACCAAGTCTTCAATATAGCCAGTGGTAATTGTCATAGAGAGGAGACAGAACCACAGACAGCCATATCACAGAATAGAACATTAGAAAATGCTCATGGTAGCCCCAGGGAGGCTGCAAGAGAAGCAGACCTGGGGGGGGGGGCAAGTAATCAGGGAGTGCTTCCTGGAGGAGGTAGCATTTGAGTCCTGCACCCATGGGGTAGCCAGGAGGCTTTTCACAGGGAGAATATGGTTTGGGAGGAGTGGAGGGAGAAGAGGCATGCTCTGTGTCTCCCCCAGCTCTGCTGCCTGCATGCGGACATGCTGGGCTCACTGGGCCCCAAGGAGACCAAGAAGGCCTTCCTCGACTTCTACCACAGCTTCCTGGAGAAGACTGCGGTAAGAGACCTTCAAGCACCCCAGTCCCCCATCCCCTGCTTTGCTCTGAAGAACCACCATGGGCTCCCAGCCTCCACCCAGCTGTGGGCAGTGTGAAGGGTCACCTGACCTGGGACGACTGCAAACCCCAGCCTTCCCAGCACCCTCCCTCCGACCATCCTTTCTATTGGGCCTCCGGAACTACATTCCGGTCACTCCAAATCCTCCCCTTCACTCCGGTCTCTCTCCTGAGCAGGTTCTGCGGGTGCCAGTCCCTCCCCACGTCTCCTTTGAACTTGGTAAGGAGGAAAGAGGAGCCTAGGATGGGGAAGGGGTCTCTAGCAGGGACCAGCCTCCTAGGACTCCCCAGGAAGGGAGGCTGCGCTCCATGCTCTGCGCAGATAGCTGAGGTTCATCCATTCCTTCCTGGCGGTAGCAGCCCAAGGAAGCACAGCTGTTGGAGTCCAAGGGTGGGTGGTACCGCGGTCCAAGTGACCCAAGAGCTGACCCCCAGCCCATGTGTGTCCCTGCAGACCGCACACGGCCCGACCTCATCTCCGAGGATGTCCAGCGGCGGTTTGTGCAGGAGGTGGTGCAGAGCCAGCAGGCAGCCGTGGGCCGGCAGCTGGAGGACTTCCGCTCCAAGCGGCTCATGGGCATGACGCCCTGGGTGCAGGAGCTGGTCCAGCTGGAGGCCTGGGTTGGGCGGGACCGAGTCGGCTTCGAGGCACGGGAGCGGCATGTGGCCGAGCGGCTGCTGGCCCACCTGGAGGAGATGCAGTGAGTGGCCTGTGCTGGTGGGAGCTCCGCCCCCTCCCCAGCTCGTGGGCTCCCTCTTCAGCCTCAGGGTTCATTTCTTAGCATCTGGGCTCTTCCCCCAGGCACTGGCATCTTAAGTCATCCAGGCTCTGAGTCTGCCGTTCCCAGCTTTGAGGTTCCCTTGCAGTTTTTTGGTCTTGTCTGTGGTCTCCACTCGGGCCCTGTCCTCACACTCCTGAGCTAGAGATCCTCCTTCCTCTTGTGATGGTCCTTCCCAGTCACTTCAGCAGTATCTTTCTCTGCCTCTTCTCTCCCTGCCTGTCCTAGGGGACAGCAACCCAGAGAAGTGTACTGGGTGCACAGGGACCCCAGGCTTAGCAAATTTGTCACAAATGTCTTTCTTCTCCCTACAGACATACCATCTCCACCGATGAAGAAAAGAGGTGATGGGAGCAGGGAGAGGGATGTGGTCTCCTGGGTCTGAGGGAGGAGGGTTCTGAGGGCCTGGACTCCTGACGGTGGAGGGACTGGGGATCTGCACTCTTGGGTCCAAGGGAGGAGAGGGCTGGGGACCTGGATTTCTGGGCATTAGGCAACATGCCTGGCCCTTGTCCTTTTGAACCCTCGTGTCTTTCCTAGAGTCTCACAGGAAGTAGTTGTGGGTTGGGAAGGGAAGGCTAGACTTTTGCCTCTAGGGGCATTAGTGTATGTCCGTTATCTGTGTCTGTGTGTGTGTTGGGACCCTTAGCATCTACCATCCTCTCCCCACAGTGCCGCTGTAGTCAGCGCCATTGGCCTGTACATGCGCCACCTCGGGGTGCGGACCAAGAGTGGGGACAAGAAGTCAGGGAGGAACTTCTTCCGGAAAAAGGTGCTTTCCTCCCTGCCCAAACCTAACTCTTTCCTCTCCAGAGACCCCCTTATGTGAGCCTCATGACTCTGGACACCTAGGGTCAAATTCTGCTTTGCTGGTGTCTAAGAAGTGCTCTGCCTCCTCTTCCCCTCCACCCTCCCCCAGGTGATGGGGAACCGGCGGTCAGATGAGCCTCCAAAGACCAAGAAAGGACTAAGCAGCATCCTGGATGCTGCCCGCTGGAACCGGGGAGAGCCCCAGGGTAAGGTGGCCCTGCCTCTGGCCCCTCTTGTCTTTCACGGGCTGCCCCCACCTCACTGTCCCATTCTCTCTTGTTTCAGTTCCAGATTTTCGACACCTCAGAGCTGAGGTTGATGGTAATGGAGTTAGAGCCAGAGCATCCATCCTGGGGGCCTGAGCAGGGAGGGGGCAGGGGGCCTGGACTCCTGGGTCTGAGAGAGGGAGGGGCTGGAGGGCTCCTGGGCCTTGAGGAAGGAGGAGTCTCCTCGTGATGGGGAGGAGGGGGCTGAAGCACAGCATCTTGGACCTCCCCCACCATGCAGTTGTGGATTAGAGTCTCTGTTCTCTCATTTTCTTCATTCTCCCTTGCTGTTTCCCCAGCTGAGAAGCCAGGCCTTACAGACCGGAAGGGAGGCCTGGGGATGCCCTCTCGGGACCGGAATGTTGGGGCTACCGGGCAGGATACCCCCGGAGTCTCTCTGCACCCTCTGTCCGGTGACAGCCCAGACCGGGAACCAGGTGAGAGTTTCCTGGACCCAGGGCAGCCCCCAGTGCCACCCCTCACATAGACCCCTCATACTCTTCCCCCTGAGACCTCCCCATCTTTCTCAGCATCTGCTCCTCCCTGTTATTAATAACCTTCCCCTTCCCTCAGTTTCCCCTTTCTACGCTTTCCTCCAGGTTCTGACCTCTCTCCAGGTGCTGTCTCCACCTCCTTGGCCCATGTTTTCCATCAGCCCCCAGGGGCATATTTCCCAGAATCCTCTCAGCACATGGCCAGTCTGCCCTCTGCACTGCAGTTCTGTGCCCTTCTAAGATGGGGATCCTGCCAGCCCCATTAACTTTATCTCTCACAGTCCCTAGGCCTCTGTGGCCTTCAGCCCTTGAATCTCAGACAGTGGCTTGGCCAGGCCTGGGTTCAGATCTCAGCTCTGCTGTATTTGTTGTATCTTGGAGATCACTCCCGTGTCTGAGCCTCAATTTCCTCATCTCTAAATGGGGCATGTCCTCCTCCCACAAGGCCCCAACCTAGGGTCAGGAGAATGATCGAATGTGGGTCTCCACAGCCCCCAGTCTCCAGTCCCCTCCCTGACGTCAGGGGGGCTGCAGTGTGGTTGGGTGGGCATGCATGGGGGTACCCCAGTTCTGTTGCATATTCACTCTCCTGGCCCTAGCTGCCCATGGCTGTGTTCTCTGAGGTCTTAACATCTGTCTTGCCCCCCACTGAAGTACAGAGCCGCTGTGTGATTTCTGCTGGGCACTGGGAAGCTTTAGTCCACCCATTCCATGGCAGAGGAAACTGAAGCCCCCAGAGTGTGGGTCTTGCCACCGCAGGGGCCTTCCAGCCAACCTTGCTTCCTCCCTCCATCCCTGCAGGCATGGACGCCCCATCGGAGCTGGGGGACCCATCTCCACAGGGCCCGATGAGCCTGGAGCTCCCAGTGCCCCCAGAGAACACTGACGAGGGGGCTGATACAGAGAGGTGCCCAGACCGGGGTGCAGGGGCGGGACTGGGAGGGGCAAGGATATCTTACTAGCGGCTGGGGAGGGTATGGGGTCGCTGCTGCCACCTGCACCTGCCTGTCCCCTACCTCCTCCTGCTTTACTTTAGGCCTTGCTGTTCCTCCACCTTCTTTCCTTCTTCCTTTTTTCTTTTCTCCTTTCCCTCCTCCCTCATGGCCTCTCCCTTTGCTTCTTCCTTCCTTTTTTCTCTCCTTCCTCTCCTTTTTCCTTTCCCACTAATTTTTGCCTTCTCCCTGCTTCCCTCCTTATTTCTCCTTCCAGCCACATTTCCCTCCTCTCTGGCTGGGCTCTTCCTTCTCCCCTCTTTTCTTCACCCCCCTCCACTTCTCTTGCCTCTTTCACTTCTCCTTCCCTTTTTCCTCTTCTCTTTCAAGCCCCTACCCCTGCCCTGCCTGCCTTGCTCTGCCTCCTGGTGCCAGTTCCCAGTCCTCACCCCTCTGTGCTCCATGCCTGGGGGCCTTGCCCCCCTCACAGTTAGGGGGGCAGGCACTGCCCCCTGCCTGTCCTTGTGCCGCTGCTTTGGGGACCCATTGGAAGGTGTGGGGAGGTGGGATGGGTTCCATCTGGGTCCACCTCTGACCCTGTGCCCCTCTCTCCCCAGAAGGTGGAAGAGGTGGGTGCCTGGGCCCTGGGCAGGGGGAGGGCTAGTCCCTCCCCCATCTCTCCCAGCCCTTCCCCTCTCCCCATGGCCACTCCCTCCCCTTCACCCCCTGTGAGGGGTGGGTGGGACGACTCCCTCCCAGTTGAAGAGCTAAGTATTGAAATCCGCCCCTCCCCCAACTCCCTGTTTCCATCCTCCTGCCTCAGGGAAGGGAGGGGGTCTGTCCTGCGCTCCACACCGGGTTCC
>CAUYQG010182615.1:0-45633 GCA_963574415.1 Tarsius wallacei
CAGGAAGAGGTCGTGCTAGCATTCTATTGGGTAGAGTAGAGTGGAAATAGGGTGGGCCGAAGGTGTGTTAATTACTATTGGAGGGTACTATAGAGCTGATTTGTCATAGGAGGAGATTGTTGGCTAGCAGGTTTGAACTTCAGGCACGCGGGAAATCGTATAGGGGGAAGCTGGAACTTAGGGCCTTTGTTGTTTCCATGGGGCCCTGTAGTATTCAGTGCCATCTTGGGGGGGGGCCCTTCTGACTGTTCCCTGCGCCTTTCAGCGGGGGCGATTTCCTAAACATTATTTTTACAAATTCATCTATTGACATTTTAATTTCCACTATCACATTTTTAATAACAGAAAGTTCTTTCTTAGCTTTGAAAAGTTATATTTGCATAGCTTCCTATCCTTTGTGAATGCAATGCATTTTCTTTGGAAGGATCATAATATATCATTTGTTATATATTCTTCTGCTTTCTGCATTGTCTGTTTTCTGTGTTTTTTCTGTTGATTGTTTGGTCTCTGGTTTTTATGTGACATGCTTTTTATAAATATTTACTGATCTGTAGCTGTCCATTTATATTTGAAAATGAGGCACTAAACAGCTGACTGAAAGCTCTTTATGCTTGGGTGGTAATTACCAAGTGCTGGGCTTTGTCAGAGGCAGATCCACATGAGACCCAGCCATTTCACAGGGGACTCACAAATGTCAGTATTCAGTTTTTTCTCTTGGACTAGTCAGTTTCCCTAGAGATGAGCCCTCCAATTTCTTTGTAAATTTTAATCATAGTCACTAACATTCTGGGGCCCAGGTGAAAAGAAGAGCTGAAGTTTCTCTCTTCGGGATACGACCTTTTTCTGTTTTCAACGAATGCCCCAAGTCCAGAGTCTCCATGTTTCATCTCCAGTCTTCTAACAGATGAAGGACAATTCCTTAAGCCTGTGGGTAAAGGAGGAGCGGACACACTTCCAGGCCAACCTTCTTGGTTTTAGTGTCATCAGCATTCTCATCTCTAATTCCTGAGTCTCAGGAATCTGCAACATGAACTGACTTCCTCTTGCTGCTTCCCCTGCTGTGGGCACTCAAGTTGCAGATTTCTCTACTCCCCTAGTTACATATCACTAGGCCATCTGCTTTTCATCTCTTAAAATTTTGCTGACCTCTATCGTCTACTATTGTCTCTTCTTCCATCGTCTTGATTCTTAAAAGTTTGTCTCTTTATATTCTTCTCGTTTTATTAGTCTTTCAAGAGGAATCAGAAAATCAGAAGCCAGGTGGTATTGTCCTTTCCAAGTTTAACTTCTTTATCTATGAGTTTTCAATTATGACTTCCAATTTTAAAACCTATGTGTACAAAAAGTTACTGAAAGGCTACCAAGAAAAAAATTTTTTGAGACATGTGTCTCACTGATTTTGCCCAGTCCAATCTCAAACTCCTGGACCTAAGTGCTACTCCTGCCTAAACCTTCTAAGTTGCTAAGTCTACAGGTACATGCCACTATGTTTGGTCTACCAAGAAAATATTCGATAGTGACTGCTTTAACGAAATGGAAATAAAATATTAGGGCATGTAGGAAGTTTTAATTTTCATCTTATATATTTCTATAGCTTTTTAGTGTCATGAACATGAATTTAAGTCTGCTTTATTTTTTAAGAACAGTTAAAAATCAAAAAGTAATAGATGCTTGTTATAGAAAATCTAGAAAACATTTTTTAAAAAGGAGAACTTGAAAGTTAAAAAGGAATGCAATCATATAGTAAAAAATACTAAAAGCAGTTTTCTCCCTGTGATCTTGATGTTATATTCTCAAGCTCTCTTCAGAATTGGCACACACCTGTCAATTATCTGGACTCTCCAGCATCTTCAAAATCTCCTTCTTAACTGCTGCCCATAAGAATATTTATTTCTGTACTAAATTAAAGAAAAATTTCCTCAAATATGCCACCTCTTCAAGATACAATAAAATCTCTCTGAGGATTTCTGCAAATCAAATATCTCAAAATACTTATCGCCTCTATTTCCTCACCATCCTCTTTATTTGCTTCCAGCATCACCTTTACTGAAACTGCCTTCTCCAAGCACTTTAAAAATACCCAAATGATCAGGTTAAATGAAATGGTCTTTCCGCATTTCTTACTCATCCTGACCCCTCTGGCATTTAACACGGTTGACCAACTGCCTCCTTCTTACAAGCTTCCCTGTCCTGCTATCCAAGGCAGTATAGCATCTTACCTATCCACTTCTCTCTAATCTTTTTCTGTCTTTTCTAATAAAACAGCACTTTTTTCCTGCCACCCCCTAAATACGATTATATCCCAAGGCTCAAACTTGGTTCTCAGCATTTCTTATCCAAATCAAAATTCTTTATATCTATCCCAAGAAAACTAATCTCTCTAACAGTTACACAAGAAAGAACAGACCTAGGATGGACCACCAGGAGATGTCTAAAGTTAAAATATAGGACTGCATCATTGTAGAAAGGAGGACTCAGGGAAAAATAAGATGAAATTAAGAAAAACATTTAGTTCTTAATATACACAAGATGCCATGTCAAGTATTTTCATATATATTATCCCCCATTTAGTTCTCAAAACAATCCTGTGAGCTAGGTCCTACATTTCTCTCTACAGGAGTGAAGCAGCAGCACAGAACCACGTAGTTATCCAGGTTACGAGATGAGGAAGCCAGAATGGCGTGATGCAAAGAACAGAGGTTTGGTGGTCACAGGGCTTCAATTCCACCATGGCAACAGACAAATATAATTTTTTAGTTTTCAGTTTTCACGTTCATAAAATGGGGACAAAATTAGTTGAGTATAAGTGAAAGGCTTATAAATAAGGTGTATAAAGTAGCTAAAATATAGAAAGTACTTGTAAATAGAGCAAAAACCAACAACAACGAAAGAGCAAAAACCAACAACAACAAAAGCTAAATGATGATCACTCAATCATTGTGGTTATTGTTATTCTAACTCTATAAATACAGATTCTTTTCTTTTTTTTATTTTAAAGATGTGGGGTACAAGTCAGGATTGGGTACATAAGTGGTTTACGTACAGGTGAGGTTTGGGCTACCATTGGACCTCACTTCGCCTGGAATTGAATCATGCACCCCTATTGATATTGTACTTCCCCCCACCTCCACTGGCAGTGTCCTGCTACTGCCAATTCCTCTCTTGTAGTATTATTTTGATAACAAAAGAGAACAAAGGAAGAGAGAATCTCAAGAAGAGAAGCTGATGTTTCTTTCATAGCGCAGACCCAAGCCCCCTAATGAAGTCCAGGCCTTTAGTGCCTGCCTTGTATCTATAGGGGGCACGTCTGTGGGAAAGACAAAAAGTTAGGTCTCCCTGTGATGGAGCAAGACAGTGCAATAACTCATCACAGTCATCTTGTGAGTTGGGAAAATCCTCTACCCAGTAACTCATTTTGCCTAGAGACCATGTGTCCCCAAATAAGCGAGTTCATATCACCATTGAATCTTATGAGAAGCTGTGTCTGTGCTTTCTGGATAAGTTGTTTTGATAATTTTAAAGGCAAAAAAAGTATTTTTTCAAGAAAAAATAACCGCAAAAAGGCAAAGTATCACAAGTCTCGGTGGATTTAGAAAGATCAGACTCATAAAATGCTGAATCTCCTCCCTACTCACTTATAGAATGTCTTATATTCCTTTTCCCATAAAAATAAATAAAAATGTGATAATAAACATGGCAAGCCAAAATGAAGACTACACACACACACACACACACACACACACACACACACACACACAAAGCTGACCAGAAGAAGTGAGAGAAGCATTATAGCCTATGGAAGTATTTCAGGCAGCAGCTGCCAACTGTTCCCAGATACTCTGATAATAGAGAGTATAATTAGTTTTCCTCAGCAAGAAAAATAGAAGAACTGATTAGGTCAAAATCCATTAATTAATTCTATTCAATGAATATGTGTGTGTGTGTGAATAAATCCTATGTGCTTGAAACTGTGGGTCATAGAAAATGTGCACAAGACACAGGAAAGGGGCAGGAAAGGTACCCAGGTAATTACTAACTAATTCATTCATTAGATACTTATTATGCACTATGTGTTAAAGACTATGTGCTAAACTTTAAGAATGTAAGTGAATAAGACGAAGTCTCTGTCTTCAAGAATCTCATGGAATTGTGGCAAGAGAAAGCAGCAAATAACCCCAGCACTGTTTATCAATACATGGACGAGGACACCAAAATTGCCACTGAGAAGAGATAACTGGAAGGATGAGTGGGGTGGGAGAGAACAGGTGGAGGGAGATAAAAGAGTCTCTAAGGGCAAGTTATAAACTGATAATCAAAGGACTAGAAGAATTTATTCAAACAGGCAAAAAGCACAAAGTCTCCAGGCATCACATGTTAGTGCCAGTCTGTAACTAATTTTTTTGTCCAACAGTCTCTGGCAAAATGAGGAAAACAAAGGCAATATGTGAGGTTGTTGTACTTTGTTTTAATTTGTGGCCTTTATTCTGAGATTATGTCCTTTCTATTTTTTGACATTAACATATAAGTCCTTACTTGCCAAAAATAAAATAATCAACATATCAATACTGTCCACTTGTTTATTTATGAAGCAATTTTCTAGTCCATTAAATCTTAAATTTAGGAAACCCCCAAAACGATGCATCAACAAAACCAACAATGCTAGGCATGATCAGTTGGCAGAATACACATGGCAAATAGATATGCAATGGTTTACATAAGAGATTAAATTCAGAAAGTAGGCAGGGACTCATGAAGGGCATATGGTTGGTAAAGAAATTTAGACTTTATCCCATAGGCAAAAGGGAGGAGGGTGACCTTCCAAAAAGTGAGGGATTAGCAAGTGTAATCCTGGGCAAGTCACTTATTCTTTTTCTTCGGCGCTCCTTTGTAAAATGTTGACGCTGGTGACCACCTCACCTGCCAAGACTTGTGAGTGTGCAAACCACAAGGAAGATAAGTTGATGAAATTCTCCATACTTTCTGGTGTGTTACTCCAAAGGTAGAGAGTTAACGTTAACAAGATCTTGTCTCTCCTCTAAATAATAAATTAACTAACCAGCTCTTAAAATCTTTCCTCCTGGCTCTTTTTCCTGGGCCACCTTTGATCAAGATCCTGGCTACCAGAGTCCTAGTGATAGGATAAGAATTGATGAAAACAGAAAGACACTTCTTGGATCCTAATAAATGAGTGGCACATCTGTCCACAGATTGATTTTTATCTGTGACAAGGGACCACCTACTAACAATCTTCTACGTTAATTCTTAAGAATTATTAACATGTAGTACTCAAATACTAGAATTACCACATTTTGAGAGATCACCAAGGATTCTCATTCAACATTCTCTAAAGAAGCCTGGCTCCCGGACATCACTTGGCAATGTAACAATGATTCCTTTGTATATGAACACATGCACAGTTTTGAAATTCCCACAATTGTAGGCAAAGACATGTTTTATCAGCGTATCATCAGTGTTGTGGGGACTTGGCTGGAATTTACAACTGCTACTTCTCTTGTTGGTAAATATAAATGACTTCAGTCATTGCTGGAATAACCAAAAACAGATTATGTTTGTACTTGATATGCCAACCAAGTAGGGGCACCAGAGAAATGGAAAAAGTAAATTTTAAAAAATAATTTGATATTTACATGCCTAAAAAGTATTGTAGTCACGATGGGCAAATTCAAAGCTCTGCTTAACCAAGAACACCATATCCTTTTCAGTGCTTAAGTACTCTAAAAACTTTCATCAGAACTTTTCATTAACTTTATTTTTTTGTGAATTACTGACCTAACCCTTTGGTGTATAGGGATGAGAATTTATATTGACAATAACTGATGCTATAATTGTAATAACTTTGAGACATAGCTGTATTATGTATAATTCAAATATGTATCACCTATAAACATGCTCTTGGTTAATAGGTTCTGAAAGCAGACTATCTTGAATTTGAATTCTGGCCCTACCTCTTACTACATACAAGATCTCAGGTATGTTTCGTAACCTCGCTAAGCCTGGTTTTGTTTTGTTTTACTTTGTTTTCTCAGCTGGAAAACAGATATAACACAGTACATACCTCATACATTAGTATAAAGAACTAATTAAGATCATATATATAAATCCCTTTGCAGGGACCCTATCACATTTCTCAAAGTTAGTCATTATTTTTAATAGTAGCATTATTTGAGTTCATTTTTTTCAACATTTAGTAAAAATAGGTGATATAAAAGGACTAGAAAGCTCAGTGCACTAAAAGCCACCAAATAAACACACTTGAGTTTTATCAATAAAGAAAACAAGAAAAGCACAGAACAAATGTTGGAGGAGTTGTTTCCACCCAGAAATCATTAGGGATAAAAAACAGAATAATATCCCAAAATGCTGAAAGTGAGAAGCACAAAGATTTCAGCCTCGGCCAAAGGGCCTGGGTAACCACTTGTCCACAAATGTCACCCTAATTCAGTGAACCTAGACAACTAAGTTAGATAACTCCAATGTTCAACAACAAAAAAGAATCATTAATGGCACACTTAATATGTACCAAGACTGATGAATTCATACATAAGCCCAACTTACGAATTTTTATGGTAAACACTTTAACTTTCACACAGGTGTACTTATATGTGGAATGTGTTAGGAATGTCTATGGAGCCAAGAGCATGTGTTGCCAGCGGGAAGGTGTCCCAGGCCATATGGACTGACCAGTCAGTGGTCAGATACCTGGCACCAACCAATATGCTCTGGTTATGCCATGGTATTTGCTTGTAATGCAAATTTGGAAATTTTCATTTTTTTTTTAAAAGGGCTGACTCTTGAAAAAATATTTTGGTTTCATCAATGTATGTGTGTGTGTCTATGTTTGGGTTTGTTGCAGGGTAAGGGGTGCCACTCGAAATAAGCACTTTGTGGTCCTTAAAGAATTGATTTGGTTTAACAGAGGGATAAAGAAAGCTATGAGGATGTCAGGAGGAATTCTCTTCTGTTGATCCAGACCTCTGCTAGCTCAGTCCCACCAGGTGCACAAACAGCCACTGCACAATGGGCCGGAGTGGAGGAACTGACAAAGTGGCTACATAAAACTCTGCACTCTCCTTCCTTCCTCTATGCTCACTACTACTCATTGAGGATCTTCAGCCACCAAAGAACTCTCAAATGAAATTATACCTCATTACCAAAATAAGTTAACCAAAAAGAGAGAAGAAAGCTAGCCTATATGCCTCTTAGGAGGTGTTTGATCTCCTCCTCCAGGTATGCCATCACGGTGGTAGTTTTAACTTTTCACTCACCAGGGCATCTATGGGTATGGTAACTTGAAGACAATTTGATGCATAACTGATAAAAAGAGCTATAGAAACACACAGAAAAATCCCATCCAAAAACTAGAATAAAATTTTAAACAAAAACAATGAAATGATAACTGGCTCAAATGACAGAAGAAAACTCACTTCCAGCCCAGATTCCATGCTGACCATAAATGCCAGGCAGTGTCAAAGATACTTGAGACTTAAATTTTATTTATTGTGTGTATTTCTCTTCCATCAACTCTATGAATTCATTTCCTTATTCTGGAGGATTTTCTGCTGTGTCTCTTAGATCTGCCCCATTCTATGCCATTCCCATTATCTGATTCTCGATTGGGATCTTGGCATGGCTGCCTCTTAACTCATGTTCCTGCCTCCCTGCCTACCTCTCCTAGATTAGTGATCCTAATTACAGTTATTGTTTTACTTCCAGACTCCAGAGGTGATAATGGCGTTCAAACTCCTACTGAACCTCAACCCAACTGCTCAAGAATTTCTTTCATTTCTCCCACTCATGTAACACTGCTCAAGCCAACCGTTAGCACTAACTCTCAACTAAAATCGGCTTTAATAACTTTCCTAGACTCAGCATATACTATGACAATTTCTCTGCCAATTCAAATCCCACTCACTGCTCAGACGTCCTTTTCAGCACTCCTTTCTACTCCCAAATACAATTACTTAGTTGTCTGACTCATTGGTTACAATCACCCAGAGGTCAGAGACTATGGATGACACTTTATATTCTCCCTCAAAGCTATCATCATAGTAGAAGTTCAATAAAGAATCCTTGAATAAAAGAAAATGTGCTAAGCAGAGTTGTAAATTCTATCACTTACAAGTAAGACGTTTCTATTTTTGTCAGTTTTCTTACTCCTTATTTATCCCCATCTCAGCCACTCATCACAGACCTGTGCTTCACTAACAAAGGACATGGTTTAGAGCAGCCAATCTTTCTCCCAAGCAAGATTCATGTAGTATTCCCACTGCTAGAGAAAATATAGCTAAATTAAAATATACCGATTTTTTTAAAAAAAGAAGTTTCCTTTCTTCTGAACAGAGCACCTATTTTGCCTCCTGCTTTCCATTTTCCCACAAAAATCTAAACTGTTTTCTTTCCCTCCTTTCTGTGCTCCCTCCTAAAATAATGACATTTCCAGAAGCCTTATTCATTTAATTTAAACATCTCACAGTGTAGCTGTGTTTCTTGTCAAACCAAGGACCTAATAGTAGTAAAAAGCAAGAGAGAGTATGCAGCCACAATCCTTGAAGTAGTAAGAATAAATACCTTTGAATAATCTGGAAAAAGAGCAGTTAGGACAAACAAACAAATTCAAAAAAATCCCTTCTCCCAAGGGAAAAAAATCCCTTCATGAAGAGGCAATGTTGTATGGTGAAATCCATTGTTCTTAAAATCAGAAGTGTATTTTGAGACATTATGATTACAAGAAAAGAAAGAGAAAAACCTACCAGAATAAAAAAGAAATAATTTAAAAATTTACATATATATGTACATATATATATATATATATACATATACATATATATTTTTTTTTAATGAAAAATTCCCAGGCACTATAAATGGCCTATCTGGATGCTTACTGTATCAACTGCAGATTTCCACCGTGGTTATTAAAATGAGATGCATTCTAGAATGAGATTTGGTGAGTAGATTTTTAGTGTCCATGAACAATATGCAGAAAGAGAGAAAGGGAAGACAGTGGAGGGGAAGGAGAAAAGAGAATGATAACAAATAGGTTTCCTAAATATTTTATATAGGCCATACAAGATAGATAGTGCTTAAAGAGAGTCTTGAGGACAGAGAATCCTGAGTTTGAGTCCTGGCTCAGTCACTGATGAACTCCCTCAGCCTCACTTTCTTCCTATGTCAGTAACTTGCCCAAGGTCACAGAGCTAGAAACTAAAGAGGGATAAGATTCAACTGAAGAGAACAGGAGAAGGAGAGAAGGAGGAGAGATAACTCTCCTTAGAAATACAGATAGCATCCCCATTAAAGAACACAAAACACAAGAAGTAAATACTAGAAAAGAAAATGAACTATGATAACTATAAAATATATAAATAAATAAGTTCATATCTGGTAAACCCAAGAGGATAAACTAAAAAAAAAACAAAAAAACACTAAGAACTTCAGTATAGTGGCTGGCTATAAATAAAATTAACAACTTTCCTATACATAAACAATACTCAGAAATAATGGTGAAAACAAGATGCTACTGCATATAATAATGGAAGCATCATAAACACATAAAATATCTAGAAATAACCCCAATCTTAAAATGTGCAGAATCTACCTCATCAACAAGGGTACCTGCATAATGAACACGGTATACCTAACTCAATTGTGACCCACATCTTTAAAATAAAAAACTTACAAGTTAAAAAAAATGTGCGGAATCTCTGAGGAGAAAAAAAAAACCTAAAAATTCTGTTTAGGGAAATAATATAAGGATTGAATATACAAGTAAATATATCTTATTCTGGGGTAGGAAGTTTCAGTTTTATAATAATAATATATCAATTAATTCAGTTCAAATAAAAAGAAAGAGGAATCATTTGAACTTGAAATACAATCTCAATTATATCTAAGAGAAAAATATAGCAGAATAGCAATAAAAATTCTGACAAAGGAAGAGTGACTGGCCCTAGTAGATATTAAAGTTTACTCTAAAGCCAGAGTGTGGCTTTGGAAAAGGACTAGTGAGACAAACATACAGAAGAAAAGTGGGACTTCTGAAATAGACACACACATATAAGATTATCTAGTATGGATAAACTTGGCAATTCAAAACAATGGGGGAGGAGTGAATTTGGCTTTTGTTTTTGCTTCAATAATGACGCTAGAATATCTGGTGGGGGAAAAAATGAATCTCTACCTCATCATACTAAAAAAAATAACAGATCTCAAATTTAAATGCAAGATGTTAAACCACAAAAATAGCAGCTAAAAATATCTTGAACTACAGGATTCACGACACAAAGGTTCAAACACTTTAAAAGAAAAACTAATGAAGTTAATTGTGTGATAATTTTTAAAGCCTGTACCAAAAAAAAAAAAAAATTCGAGTCAGGGTCTAATTCTGTCACCCAGGCTGGAGAACAGTGGCACGATTATGGCTCACAACAGCCTCAAACTCCTAAGCTCAAACCATCCTCCTCCCCTTAACCTCCAAGCAGTGTACCACCACACCCTCAGTTAATTTGTTGATTTTTTTTCTAGAAATGAGGTCTTGGAATGTTGCCCAGGCTCCTGGGCTCAATCAGTTGAACTCCTGGGCTCAAGCAATCCTCTCACCCAAGCCTCCCAAAGTGCTGGGATTACAGGTGTGAGCCACTACACCCAACCGAAGGAAAAAGAAAAAATGTAAACAAACACGGCAAAGTTAAAAGATAAATTGAGGAAAATATTTGTAACAGATATGACAAAAATATTTGCTACATTTCCTTAACAAATAAAAACACTTTTGGCATAAAAAGAAGAAAAGATGAACAATCCAAGAAGAAAGTAAGTAAGAGGACATTGGAAGTGCCCTTCACAGAAGACAAAATCCACAGAGATGATAATGCATAGGTAAAAGGAAGTTCAGTCTCATTAATCAGTAAACTTATAATTTTTCACCTATATATTGGCAAAATGTTTTAAAGTTGATAATATTCAGTATTGGAAAGACAAGCAGGCTTTCTTATACAAACACCCTTAGTCACAAAACAGATGACTTCAATAGGAAAATAACTGATAAATATCAATGTAAAACTAAACGTGTTGTTTCATGACCCTGAATTTTTTCCCTTGGGAAGCTATCCTGTGGAGATAATTGCAGAAACAAAAAACATGATTTGTAAAGGCATTTTCTTAATTTTAAAAAAAGGAAAGGGAAGGAAAAACACTATGGTCAACCCTAAAATGGAATTTTTATATTCTTTCCACTTTTTAAAAAATGAGATACTATCACTTTGTGCCACACATTCTAAGTGAGGCATCTACTGACAGACGTGTGAGTAGGAAACAGAAAGATCTTGTTAAAAACAATTTATTACGTGATTTAATTTTTTATTTAATAAACATATATTAGTTATCTATTACTATATAACAAATCACCACGAAACATAGCAGCTTAAAACAACAGTAAAGACTGACTTTTTCACACAGTTTCTGCAGGCCAGGAGTATCTTAGCTGGACCGTTCTAGCTCAAGGTATCTCATGAAGCTGCAGTCCAGCTGTCTGCTGGGGCCACAGTCACTGGAAACAGGAGGACACATTTCCCAGCTCACTTATGTGGTTGCTGGTGGACTCAGTTCCTCACTGGCTGTTGACCAGAACCTCAGTTTTCTAGCATGTAGGCCTCTGCACAGACTGCTAGTGTGTCCTCACAGCATGGCAGTTGGCTTCTTTCAATAGGAAGAGGAAGAGAACACCCAAAACAGAAGTCACAATCTTTTCATAACCGAATCCTGGAAGTGGTATGCCATCATTTCTACAGTATTCCATTCTATTCTAGAAGTGAGTCGCTAAATGCAGCCTTCACTTAAAGGGAGGGGATGACACAGGCCATGAACATCAGGAAGGGAGGATCACTGGGAGTCACCTTAGAGGATGTACATCATTATACATAACGTATGTATGGAGTGTATCTGGATGTGTCTGTAGATATAAAAATTCATACACAGTAGGGGGATTATGCCTGATTATACATCCTGGTTTATGCCTGATGTCCTGGTATAATTATAGTATTTTACCTCAAGAATCCCAGCCTGAATAATGAATTATACTCTGAACAGGAAAACATCTAGAAGAATATACATCAAAACAGTATCATTGTGTATCTCTAGGAAATGGAATTGAGAAGGCTTTTATGTGCAATTAATACACTTGCATAAAGCTTTAACTTTTATAATAAGAATGCATTACTTTAATAAAAAATACTCATTGGATTCTACATGAATAACTCAAAACATTATCACATAGATTCCATTTCTGAGACAGTGACTGAAGTCCAAAGGAAATTCCCTGGGTATTCCAGCAATGGAGAGAAATGAAATGAATAGCTTCTCTTTTTGACAGAAAAAGTTTCCACACAGTTCAATGTCCCACTCCTATTTTTCACAGTTTCTGTACAGGCTAAACGCAGCATGGTTAATATCTGTACAGGCTAACCCCAGCATGGTTAATGTCTTCTCTAGGCATTCATCGTACAGTTACAAAGGGGAGTTAAGCAAGTGGGCTATGATAGCCAGATAGTTATGAGAGCAAATGGATCCTAAAGCCAAGTCACTGGGATGGATCAGAGTTGTTAGGCACAGACAGAAAAAAAAGAAACAGCCTCCTTCCCCCTGATTTGAGCTCACTGCATTATTGGTAAGATCCTTGAGAAGTGGGTGATATAAACAGTCCTAGATTTTGACGATGGCTAAATTGAAGTGTCAATTCACCTTAACAGACTGAAATTTTGCCATTTTTGAGAGCCATGTCTTTAAGTCACTGCAATATAAGGGAGTATCAGGCTTTGACTTCAAATGAGAATATGGGTGTTACTGCAAAGATTTGGCATAGTAAGGGAGTTTGTGAGTCCTAGAGCCAGACAGAGCATTTATTAACTGTGTAACCCGAAGCAAGATCTTTAGGTTCTTTGTGCTTCTGTTTCATCATCAACAGAGCTGCTAGGATGATCTTAAATCCACAAAGGTGAGCCAAAAGAGAGGGTGACACTTAGTAAGCATCCGTTAAACTCTAACTCTCCTCACTATTGACGATCTAAATGCCCTTTGGCAAATAATTACTCACAGCCTGTTTCTTTGTAAAATAAGTATAATAATAGCTTCCTAATTTTGTATTTGTGAATGTTAAACTATAACACTGTTTATAAAGAGCATGAAACAGTGCCTAGCATACGGCAGACACAAAAATAAATAACTATATTGCTAAAAATATTATCATTATTGTCTGAAAAATAGAGCTGATTTTAAGATCTAGGGTTAGATGGACTGATATATTGTACATGAACGCATCTAGCACAGTACTTGCACACAAATGGTGCTAAATAAAAGTTTGTTAAATATGAACTTAATTTTCCATATCTCATTTCTACCTTAAAAGTCCAAAGATAGCTTGCATAGTGGCTTACACCTATAATTTCAGCACTTTGGAATGCCAAGGAGGGAGGATTGCTAGAGTCCAGGAGTTCAAGACCAGCCTAGGCAACATAGTGAGACCTTGTCTCTACAAAAAAAAAAAAAAAAACCCAAAATTAGCCAGCAGTGGTAGCATGCACCTGTAATCCCAGCAACTCAGGAGGCTGAGGAAAGAGAATCGCCTGAACCCAGGAGTCTGAGGCTACAGTGAGTCACGATAGTGCCACTGCACTCCAGTCTGGATGAGAGAGTGAGACCCTGACTCAAAAAAAAAAAAAAAAGTCCAAAGAGAATTTTCTGGACCACTGATAAGTTATAAATCTTAACATCTGATAACTAGAAGTAGTCTTCTAACTTTGTTATCAGTTTTTTCCTTCTATGAAAAGATGTTCAGTGGGATGCTGGGTTATGGCTTAGATCCAAAGCTGGAGACACAGCTGCTAAGTTCCCCACATGAGGTGGGAGAGCCCCTGGACATGTGGCTTGCCCTCAGCAAGGTTGGTGGAGGGCTCCAATCAACAGTTCAGCCTCACCTTCACAACGGCCTTTCACCCTGGCCAAAATGAAAGGTATACTAAGAGCAAGAGGAATCTATTGAGGATAGGGATTTTTTCCTATCCTTGAAGAAAAGAAAGGACCCAAGAGAATCAAGATTGGGGGTATCTGGGCAGAGGGGCACTATCTATCATTCCCCAACTGGAGTCTGCTAAGCCAGGAAATGTGTTGATCTGCCCCTGAGCAAGAAGAAGAGGAAATGAGAAAGTGTCAACAGTAGAAGAGTGATACTAAATAGTAAGGAGACAATCCAAGACATTCTTTGTAAACCCCTAAACAGGCTGTGGGGGTCTTGGACAACTTGTTTGAATATGAAACCTTGGTTTTCTGCTCAAGATGAAACAGAACTGACACAGGGATCCTTTAAGAAACAGTACAACTGATTTGATCTTTACAAATTATATGAGTGTATTAAATGATCACAGGTACCCTAAAACTATGTTCCTTTACTATGTTCCTTTACTATGTATCAATAAAAAAAGAAGCAGTGTACAAGGACTACGTTTTGTGAGGATACAGAAACTTATCTAGGGGATAAGTACAACAAAATTGAGGGGTCCCCCTTCATTTGGGAATTACTGTCCAGGTCCCACATTGCAGGCCAATACAGGCTAATACCCCATCTTTTAAGTTCAGAAAGCACCAGATTTCGGGGCCAGCCATGTCTCTACAGGTTTTCTAAGAGAACCAATCCTCCCATCACCCTGCTGATTTCTATTCGGGAAGGAGCTGCCTTGAGAGTGCCATGGTTTTGCAGGGAAGGCACAGCCTTTCCACCCACATGGAGAGGAGAGACAAGGGCTTTCCTTCCCTGCCAAGGAGGATGGAAAAGGAGTGGTGAAACTCCAGAAGAATGACTTGTTAAGAAGGGAAGAGTTTGCAATAAAGAAAACCACTTCATTCTTTGGATCACTTGTTGTGCTGTCCCTGAGACCGAGAGAGGATGGGCAGTGAAGATCTCTTTGGCATGGCAAGGATAGGGGAGTTTCCGGGGATGGAGAGTTTATCAGGACCCCACCTAAGAAGGCTGCCCGCCAGGTGAAGGAAGCAGAACACTTTGTCCTTAGAAGACAGGCAGCCAGTCAGGGTTTCCCCAGAGAAACAACAATCCCCAAGACAGAGAGAACTATGAAAATTGACCTCCTTCCTTCCAAAATGAAGAAGCAGCTCTTCGAAGTGGGTGGAGTGGGCACTGCCTCCAAAAGGGCTCTCTCTTCTTGCCTTCCACTGCAAGCTCCTAAGGTTCTGGAAGCTGAGCAGGCAGAGACAGTAGACACAAGAGTTTTCGTTGTGCTTGGAAATAAGCATAAAGGAGCTAAATACCAAAGTGAGACTATCCCAATAATCAAAACAGATAAAGATTAATAAAATCTGTCCAAGTCGTTTAGAGACCTGTTAGAGCCAGCTAATTGGGGTGGAGGGTGGGGGTCAGGAAGTAGTTTTAACACAGCATAGCTAGAAAGGAAAAAAGAGAATGGCTCTGTTTTTACCCCCAAATTGTGACTCCTCAGCTCACAGTTTCCATGGGCTGATTGCTGGCCCCTCCTCTTCCTTTTCTTTATTACTGCAGGGTGGCTGCTTGAGTTGAGAATAGTTGCTTACAAAATGAGCAATCCCCATCCAAGCCAGCCTGCCACTGTCTCTTTGATTCTACCAGTAATTGAGCTTTGCTTTCCCCCATGGGCTCATGTATCTTTTAGCAAGGTTTTAAAGTGCTTTTCCTCTCCAACATTTCACATGTTGCATAGGTTAGTAAGAGTCAAGAGACATTATACCACTGAACCGGATGGAGACCTCTGGCCTCACAATCATGTTGCAGACCCCAAACAAAATGGACCGGAGCAGGGATGTGCCCCCTTTCTGGACTGTACCAAATACAGAACATACACTAAGCTCTGAAAGTGAAGTGAAGTTAAGCCTGTGTTTGTCTTTCTTTCCATAAAAAGAAGATGAGAGCCTGGAGAATTTTGCTGCTCCTTTTGTGATGTGCTATGTGCTTACATGTTCCATGGGGGCGGGGCCCATGCCCTCCTGGCTTACCACTCTATTCTCAGCAACTAGTATTGTGCCTGGCACGTAGAAGGCACCGAACAGTTATTTGTTGAACAGAGGAATGAATGAAGGAGTGAATTAATATGACAACATAGAGCCTTAATAATAGGCAATAAATGAAAATAAAAGGTATTTAGACAGGCACCTACTGGCCTTTCAGATAATCTAATGTTTTTATTCATCCAGCAAATACACATAAGACACTTAGTAAGACTGTGATCAGAGATCAGAGACAGATAAGCGCCAACAAGACTCAATCTCTTGTCTCATAGCACAAAAGCAACAGTATGTAGAGCCATTTCACACAAGTGCAAGCAGTAGAAGGACATAGGAGAGAGATGGAGTGGGTCAGTGGCATCACAATCACCAACACTCAACCTCCAAAACACAAACCCAACAAGGTGCCACTGTGGGATCTGTAGGCCTTTTTGTCCCACCCTCACCGTCCACCAGGTGGGTACGATCTGCTCCCGATGTTTAATTTCAGTAAACAAGAACATGGCGCTTAAAATTAGTCATGAAATACAATGTTGCTGTTTGGTTTAAGACATTTTTCTTTTTTCTTCAAATCTCTATCTTTTCATGAAGTAAAATTCATTTACCTTTTTAAATTACAGTTTTATTTAATAGCTTAAGCCTTAGAAAAGTGAAGGGTATTGCTTTTCAAATGAAGATAAAGCACTGTGCTCATTATCAACTGTACTGTAAAGGGGAGGATAACCATGAGAGGCACACGTACTGCTGCACTAATGAAATCCCTCATAGCTGGGTCTCTGAGATGCTCAGTGAAGGGTATATGCTGCTGCTGTACACATCCAGTTGTATGGAATCTTAGTTTCTTGACCCCTTGAGATTCCACACACGGGGAATGTCAGCATTTAATGTTAACGTCATTGCAAATCTGCTATTTATGAAATTGTTATGTACACTGAAAAGGAGAAAACCCCAAATCTGACCATAGCTAAAGTCAAAGATTTTTTGTAAACAATCAAAGGTGCCAGTTACAAGAAGTGATGGTTAAAAAAAACAAAACTGTTGAGACACTGATTCTAGAAATTTATACCAAGAAAATAAGCAGGTAAGTGTTTAAGATGTTCACAAAAAGATGCTCATCACACTGTAATTTATAAAAGTGAGAAATTGAAATAACACAAATTCCCAATAATAGTGAGTTAATTAAATAAATTTTAATCTATCCTAACAAGAGAAAATCTTACAGCCATTAAAAAGGGATGATATAGACCTAAATGTATTGTTACTAGAAAGATATTTGCAATGCACTGCCACATTTATTATATTTTTGTGTTATTTGTGCATACTCCAGCAAAATGATCCAAAAGAATATATGCTAAAATACTAACAATGTTTGTTAAATGACAACTACTTCTACAAAGAAAATAGTAATAGTGTTGCTTTTAATTTCAAATACCAACTTTGAGAAAATAGAACTTTATTCTATTTTTAAATTATTTAATTATGTGAGAAAATGCTAAAGGTATAACTTTGAATGAATAAAAAAGGATATAAAGCTAAATATACAAAATACAGACAATTTAGTAATACACATGCAAGCAAACATACACAAAGGAGACTGTGCTTTCAGTGAGTACTACTGAGAGATGGAATTATGAGTAATTTTTTTTCTCTTTCTTACTACATTTAAAATTTTTCTATAGTAAATATGTATTTTCCCAAAATCAGACAAATAATAAACTATAAATTTTTAAAATAAGCATGGGGAACATAAGATAATGTACTGTATATATTTATTGTATCAATAATTGAAACAAGCACTTTGTTCAACAAAAGCCCTTTTCTCATTCTGATCACCTGGAACTCTCCAGTACTTTGCTACTTAAGAACTGAAAAATGGAGAGAGTGTGGCTCTGAATTCATTTCAGCTTCCTCTTGGCACCTAATTAAAGGAGTGACACAGCTCTTATGGTCTTGGCTGCTTCCTTCTCACAAAATGCTACAGCTAGAAGACAGTTCAGCAGAAAGGGGGAAGAAAATCAATCGTTTCAAAACGCATCATAATTATCCAAAACAGACAAATGTTAACCCCTAGAACACTATGTTACTAAATTTCCTGGTTTAACTAATGAAATGACAGTAGTGTCCTCTTATCTGTGATGGATCTGTCTCATCACCCCCAGTGGATACCAGAAGCCAAGGACAGCAGCCTGTGTATACCATGCTTTTTCCTATCTATACACACCTACGATAAAGTTTAAATTATAAATTAGGCACAGTAAGAGATGAACAATAATAACTAATAATAAAATAGAATAATTATAACACTATGCTAGCATCCCTATTCTTGCACTCTGGGGCCATTATTAAATAAAATAAATGTTCCGTGAACACAAGCACTGAGATCCCCTAACAGCCCATCTGATAACCAATAGGGCCACTAAGGGACTTACAGGCAGGGAGCATCATCAGTACAGAAACACTAAAGAAAGGCAGGATTCATATCCCAAGTGGGACATAGCAAGATTTCATCACGCTACTCAGAACAGTGCACAATTTAACACTTATGAACTGTTTATTTCTGGAATTTTCCATTTAATATTTTTGAACCAAATTTGACCATGGGCAACTGAAAACACAGAAAGGAAAATCATAGATGAGGGGGACACAGTGTTGACTAGATTATATATTTTAAAAAATCAGAGACCAGGTCTTAAAGGCATTACTGTTTCCCCAGTGCCTAACTGGCACATAAAAGGCATTCAGCAAATGTAGTTGAATGAATGAACGAAGTCAAGTGATATAATGCTGGATACTGCTGTCTTCCTTAAAATTCTAGGTGCCAAATTACAGCAACTTTAGTACTAACTCTGTGGAAGAAGAGGGTGGGTTAGGTCACATTTCAATGTCAGTTATGCCTGACATTATGCCACTACAATTTTTCACTTGAGGATTGATTGTACAATACAAACCAAAGGCACTCTAACCACCTCCATTTACAAGGCAAAAGATGAAAGATAAAGTTGTCTAAATATTGAGTAGTTATCATCAAAGCAACAAATAGATAAAATACGTTCTATCCTCCTCTCTGGACAAATATACCTGCACAATAACCTGGAATGCCAGATTCACATTTAGACTTCTCAAACTCCAAGAAGTTTAGTACTAGAACCTGGGGACATGGAGAAAGCCTATCCCCACATGCACATGTGGAGCCCACAGTCCCATATTCAAGCTCTTTCCACAACCTCTCCCTCTTTCCAAGAGCTTTCCTCTGGCCATCCCTTGGGCCTAGGATTGCACACACCAAGGAGGCAAGCCACCCTCAGGAAGAATATTGAGGAAAGTGCCCCACACAGGCAGTCAGGCAGGCTGTGGAAGTGGGCTTGAGTCACTTAATCAGGTAATTCCAGGATCTAGAAAGGCCCCATGGAAACCTTGTTCCGTGGAGAAAGGATGAGACCAGAGGAAGACCAAGGTGTGGTCCCCTAAAGTGTAGGACACAAAGCATGGGCTCCTCTTGCAAAAGCTTAAGGGAACACTAATGAGAACTCTAAACAGCACCCACATGTATTTTCAACAGAGATGGTTGCTTAGAGTAAATATCCTAAAACATAACCCCTCTCCCAACCCATCCCCAAACAAGATGTGCCTATCTCTCTATCATGTACAGTTCATTCACTTCTCTTCCAGGAAGCCTTCTCCAACTAATTGAGCCTGTAGAGACATCTTCTTCTAAACAGTCAAAGCACTTATATTGTAGTTTCCAAATTTAGTTCTTAACTGCATATATTTTCAAGGTTTTTAAAATCCTATCAGTTGGGTAGGTTTTATTTCTCTAAAGCAGTGGTTCTCAACCAATTTTACTCCGACCCCAGTGGGTATTTTGCTGTCTAGAGATATATTTTGTTGTCTCTTTCAGTGAACAAAAGCTAGGGATGCTGCTGAACATTCTACTATGTACAGGAAAGCACTGCACAAAAAGAAACATCCAGTCCAAAATGTCAATAGTGTTAAGACTAGGACACTGCTCTAGAATAAGAGCTCTTTGAGAATAGAGAGGATGCCATATTCTTTGATCCCCAACACTTCCAAACAGAGTGTTAGACACACAGTAGGTCCTCATTAAATATTTGTTGACTAACTGGTTAGCTATCTGGTTCTACACCTTTCTAAAACATTCATTCACACAGTAGCTAAACAAAAATTGGTGTGCCAGGGGTCATGCTGGGCTCTGGGAATGCAAATAGGAAAGAGACACGGTTCCTGTCTTCAAGGAGCTTAAAAATCTAGCAGAAAAGGGAGACAGATACACTGGTACTTTTAATACAGCATGATTAATGCATCTGTCACTTCTAGATATTTGTATATTTACCTGTTTATTTTCTGTCTCTTCTCAATAGCCTACAAATTCCAAGAGAGCAAAAACCGTTTTACGTTCACTGTGGAAGCCCCAGCACCTTTTACGGTAATAGTGGTAGACACAGAGTAGTAGGTATTTTGGAAAACCGAAAGAAATGCAATCATATGTATGAAGTATAAAGAAAACAGAGAGGGACAGTTTCTCACACAGCCTGGGGAGGCAAGAAGGAGGACGGGAGGCTGCCTTGCAGATAGTTAACATAGACTGAGCACGAATTATATTACAGAAATTGTTTGAAACATTTTAACACATTATCTAATCTAATTATCATCCTACAAGAAGCCACATTGTACAAATAAGAAATTGTACAAGGAAGACTGACTTGCTAAAGAACAGAGCAAAGTAATGGAACCAGGAATTGAGCATAGCTGACTTTAGAATTTTTGCTCTTAGCCACTGTAGTGTACTGTCAAGAGATGAGTAGGAACTGGCCAGGTAAAGGGCAGGAAGACGGCCTTGAAATAAAGTCATTCTATTCAGAGGAGATGGTTCGAGCAGCACCAACATAGCTGGCCTATTTCAGGAACCATAATGATTTCAATATTACTAAAGCATAAACAAGAAAACTGATGAAAGATGACACAGTGCCAGATCATAAAAGATGTATACAGCAATGTCCAAGATTATCAGAAAACAAGCTTAAAATTTAGAGTTCCAGGTTGGAAATTCATCTCCATTTTGTTCATGGATCTCTCTCTGAACCTCCATATCCATGTATATAACATGGATAAAACAAGGAACATATGCAAACCTACTTTATAGAGTTGCTTTGGGGATAAAAGATAACACACATAAGCACCAAGAACTTGGCCTGGTACATTCTACATGTCTAATAAATGTCAATGATTGATTTTTGCTATTGTGATTATTGCTGATGAGGTTTCTCTACATGTGTAAATTTGCAGCATAACTGTAGCTTATTTTCTTAAACACCAAAACATGTTAAATCATCTTTTTCCTAAACTACTTTTTAAAAAGGAATTCCACAAATTCCCAGCTTACAAACACTAGACTTGCATCTTATCTGTACAGTCAGCTGCACCTACTCTCATCCCTGCCACCTCCAATGCCCTTCTGCTGCCCCCAGGACTGCCGTGACAATGCTTGAAGCTTTTAACATCCACCAATTCTAAAACAGGGAAAGAAAAAAAGATACCACATAAAGCTAGAAATGCTGAGAGTCGTGGTTTGTTCAGAACTTGGAGAAAGAAAGAACATGACTGCTTAGAGTAATGGTTACCACCTGGTGAGTCAACAGAATTTACAAAACAATAATTTTGCTATATGATCCTCTATTTTCTTTATCCCAAACCCACTGGTAACAGTGATGTGCCACCTTCACTTATCAATAACATATAGTCAGCATCCTTGGATAACTAATGATTGTCCATTTCTCATGAGCCACACCTTAAATACATCAAAGGCCAAGATGTCTACTGACCTCCCAACCACCTTTCTATGGTCGGCTCCAAGGTGGAATTAAGTTTCCTGACAGGAAACATACCAGGCATCTCCAAATCTGTCTTCCTTGGCCTTTGCTGTTCTTTCTGTCTGGAACATCCTTCTATCCTCACCTCTTATCATAACCCCATCTTATCATTCATCTAGTCTTAGTACAAACACCACCTCCTCTCTGAAACCTGATTTCCTCCTTTCAGTAGAACTAAATGTCGTGTTCTACGAACTTCCTTAACACTTTGCTTCTGTTTCTATTGTCTTAACGATCATGTATTAATCAGAGATATGTGGCAAGCATCATTCTTGGTGCTCTCTGCATGCTGTCATGCAATTTTCACTACAAACCTGTGAGAAATTATTTGTAAAATGGAAAGATTGAGGTTCTGAAAAAGGGACTTACTGATGATTACGCAACTAGAAAAGGATACTGCCAGAATTCCAACCAAGTTCTGACAGCTCCAAATTCATGAGTTTTTCACTCTGCTCTGCTGCACCTCTTTGGTGGTCCTATTTCCAGGTAGTTAATTATATACATATCTGTCTCTTCCATAGGATTATAGCAAAGTTCCTTGAAGATCAGGGCATGATTATATTCATAAATTTGGATAATAATAATCCATTTATACCAAATTCTTATGAAAATTAAGAGAGACAATAAATATTAGCCTAGTATCAGACAGATGATAAGCACCTAACAATTTGCTAGTTTAATTGCTGTTATTGTTACCATGTCAGGTGTCAAGAATAAAGTCTTGCACATAATTCTGAGCTGAGGTTCATTTCCGAGGAGTAAATAAAATAGGTAAGGGTCTGATGGGGGAGAGAGACGTTGCTTTGGTTTGGCATTTCTCACAATAATACTCATCAGAAGCAGCAAGAGTTAGGTTTTCATGATAGGGCCAATTGACTTTTTATATATTTCTATTACCATTTACATGGTAGGAAAACTTCCCGTTTAGTTCAAAATGCTTACAGCTTTGTTACTTTCTTCCTGCCATCTCCTAAGCAGTTTGCCAAAGTTCTCCTCTGAGAGCTCAGTACATATCAAGTTTTGAGTTAGGAGAAGAACAAAATCACAAAAGTAAACGTCAGCACAGAGGGCAAAATAAAATCTGAAATTCTGATGCTTATCAACAGAGTGAGACACTCTTTTTTGTCCTCATCATGTTTAACAATATTTTAAATCATCGTATTTATTTACTTGTTTGTTTTTGTCTGTTATCCGCTAGTATGAGGTAAGCTATTAGAGGAGGTAATCTGTCCGTCCTATTCACTGCCATCCCCCAGGGCCTAACACATATCTGGTGTATAATAATAATTCATTAAATATTGGTTGATTACAAATAGTTGTATGTATAAACATATATATTTATACATATATAGCATCATTCCATGATTTATGGACAAATGTGCACATATTTCCACACATATTGTACATTTGTGTGCATATATGTGTATCTGTACAGATGTTTCAGACTAAAGAAAAATAGATAATTGTTTGTCAAAGTTGTGTCTCCTTAACATAATAAAGGCATCCGACTGATCTAACGTTTAACAAATGTACACTACTGCCCACATACTAACAATCCAGATTTTAAAAAAACATTTAAATGTTCAGAGAAAAAAAATTTTAAACTTAAGCCATGAAACTTTCCCTACCTTTCAAAACTCTTTGTCCCTGTTAATTAGCTTAAGTGTACATGAATGGAGAGTGGGGTAGAGTCCAGCAATGTTTCTTCGTAAATTTGGTAGGTGACACAGTCCAAATCCTTATGGACTGACCAGATGTCCTTATTTAAATTGTAATATACACAGAAAATTATAACTTATAACAATCATAAAGTAACCATTTTTTGAATACACAATGTAAGAGATACTTGGCATCTGTTTTTTTTTTTTTTTTTAATTTAAACCTTATAACAACCCGGCAAGGTACTATTATTTTCCTCATTTTATAAATAAGAAAGCCAAGACTCAAAGAGCTAACTTGTCAACAATACTCTGCTGTTTATCTAGTCATGGCACAGTCTGAAACTGTGGAAGATGCACCATTGCCTACTGAAAAGAGTCTGAGATCAGAATAGAATTCTGAATTTGTACAGTTCCTCTCACACAGGTTCAGGGACACTAACTTTGAGGGATGCATGTTCAGGCAATTTGTATAGTGTATGGATTTTAATAAGTAAGTCTCTGTACATGGAAACCAGATCAAATGACAGCTAAAAACACTGAAGATTACTCCAGACTGCAGACAGCAAGCTGCAAATGTGTCTGAGAAACTATCAGCCTGTGTTTCTCAGAATATGAAGTATTTTCCACTTGATTGTGTCCTCTAAAATGAAATCTATTTATTCCCTAACAGAGCTTCATTATTTCTCCTTCTATATATAAAAAGGGCTCTTTCATTGCAAACCAATGGGAAGTTCTTTACTCATTTCCTTATATTACTTGAAATAAAAGTGCTTTCTGTCTTTAGAGAAAAGAACTGCTAGATGCTACGCCTTTTGCATGTTTTTGAGACCTACAATCAATACTGTGAAGGGAATAGAAAATTAACCCTTACATACTTTTAAGAGGAGTGGAGTTATTTTTCAACTTAATGATAGTAAACTTCTAAAAAGAGGAGACGTAAAGTCTTCCCTCATGGAGTATTCAGTTGCCTTTCTCTGAAAGAAGTGATTATAATATCTTTCTGATCTTTCCAGAAGCAGGCTTGAGAAGGAGAGGGCAACCATATGTTCAAAAAGTTGTTTGTTTTTAACGTGTAGATGCTTCTGAACGTTTGTAAATAACTTCAGTGAAAAATGTTTACGTTGAACTCACCTGCCCATACACTGATTAGAAAGATCCTCTGGAAAGACAAGGAAGGCATTCACCACCCAGGACCACTACAATCACAGGAAGAGCCACCCGCAGCATCTTGAGCCCCAGGGGCTAAAGGTGAAAGGGGCACCTCACAGTGGTGGAAGCAGCACTGTGTTCCCTCAACATGCCTGGGGAGATGCAGAGGAAGGGGAAGCAGCTCTGCCTTCCCTCCAACCTAACTACACAACCCCTGCTGCCAGGAACTTATTTTTAGACAATCTAAAATTCCCAGAAAGGAAGGTAAACTACAACCTCTAAGTGATCCTCAGAGTTCTGATTTCCAACTTGGTTTGGGTTTTCTGTTTTTCTGATTACAAGTCCCTACCAAAAGTACATCTCCCATCTTCCAGAGGCTTCTACAGTCGAAGCCCCCAAAGGAGCTGGGAGCCTTGAAGCTTTAAGTGATGAAATTTCCAGCACCCACACTTGACCTTGGGCAAGCAACTCATCCTTCTAATGCATCAGCTTGCGGTCGGGAAGACAAGATAATAATATTAGAAAGTTGTTTGAGATTTCAACATAAACACTGCACAGCACCGTCTCTTAGTAGGACATCAGTAAGTGCTCTGTTTTTGTCTTGGGCACACACTGCGCAAAGCAGCGGGACTGGTCCACCACTCCCACATTGGTGATATATGTCACCAACTGTTCACCAATCTCAGGAAGACGACTCTTACCTGCTTCTAGCTCTCTATAGCTCAAAACGTCTGCAGAGCCCAGGAAGTAAATGCTCATTAAGTGCAAGAGAGTAAGTTATCCTGGGTTCTCCTTCCCACTGGTAATCGGCACATTGCTAAATACAACTCAGGCTTGGGAAGAAAGGCGTATACTCTTTGCATGCTCAAAGCAGGTGTCTGCGCATCTTTGGGGGCCAGGGGTGGGGAAGGGACCCTGACTAAAGTCTCCAGGTTGGGAATGACACAAAAGGAATGTCTCTGCGAGGCGGTGCGAGGCGCCCCTCGCGGGTCACCCTTTCCTCTGCGCACAGGGAGGAAAGGATGCTGGAGGGGAGGGGCCGCGAGGGCAGAAGTACCTGAACACTCGGGCCGCGGTCTGGTTCCTCCTCCACGCGGTGCCCTGTTGCAGCACCCCTTGCACGATCTCCTTCTCGTTGGGCAGCCGGTAGACTGGGAAGATGTACAGCCAGCAGAGGACCACGACACAGAGGGCACTGGCTCCCACGGGCAGCCGGGTCCGCGGGAACTTCCACGCCAGGATGGCCATGGCCCCTCTGGACGTGTGCCGCCTGGCCCGCCCGCAGGGGCTCATCGCAGCCCCGGCGTCCCGGGGACGGGGGCCGACGCCTCAGCACAAAGCGAGGCGAAGTGGCAGCGGAGGGTCCCCCTGCCGCCGGCCCCCCATGCACACACACCTTTCGCTTTCTTGCTTGCACACGCGCGCACGCTTCTTCGGCCCCCACGGCTCCAGAGGTCAGCGCAAGGATTTTTGTAAATGCAACTTTTTCAAGGATTTCTTTCTAGGAGAAGTGGCCGGGGGGCGAGTCACGAGCTATGGCCATGGTCGCTTCCCCTGCAGAAAGGCGGGCGCTGGGGTCTCGGGGAGCGCAGGGAGCAGCGGCGGTGGCGGCGGGTAGCGCCCGCCGGTTCTGCAGCATCACGGTCGCCCTCAGCGAAGGTCCGGGAAAAGGCTTGGCTCCCTCGCAGACATTTGGCCCGCGGTGTCCCCTTCCCAGCGATGCTCCTTCGCCCTTCGCCGCCTCCCGCGCTGCTGCGCCGCGGGCACCCCCCGGGCGCGCTCTCCGCGCCGCGCCAAGTCCTTGGAAATTTCCACGGTGGCCCAAGACCGCTATCCCGCCCCGGGCTCCTCCGCCTCGCTCGCCGGGACCCTCGCTCCCCACCCCTCCCGGAGAAGAAAAGAACTCGTTCTCATCAGTTAATTCAGCGGCGCGCCGCAGCCTACCGCTGCTCCCCGGACTTCGCAGACAAACGCCCGGGGATTGGTGGAAATCAAGGTCTCCCCCTCCCTCCCCCACCCGCAAAATTGCCTCCTTCGACCGGTTCAGAGCAGCGACGCTCGCCCAGAGCGCGCACCTCTCTCTCGTGCCCTTGTTCTCCGGAGATAAAGGCAGACAATAAAAAAATAACAGCTCTCCCTCCCCCCCAAATAAACATATAAATCCCTGAGTGTGGCAGAGACTGGCTGATATCCCGATCCCTCGACACGCGGCCGGGCTGTCACCCTGCCGCCGTCACCTCGTCTTTTGCTAACTGGTTGGCTATTAACCCGCAGCGAGGCGCCGGGAGGCCGGCGGAGATTTATTCCTTCCCGGGCCCCCACCCCCGTTAGCCGGCCGGGGAGCCGCGGCCCGTGTGCGCGCGCGCGTGCACACACACACACACACACACACACACACGCACACGCACACACAGACGCTCACGGGTGCGAGCGCGCGCACGAGGCGGTGCGTGCACACCAGGTCCGCCGCTTCGCCTCCGCCCTGCGGGGAAAGGCGCTGCTGCATCCTGATGTGCAGGCAGCTGGTGTCCAAGCGTGCAGACCTCGGGACGTGACAATGCCTTGGAGGTGCGCTCTCCTCCGCCGCCTTTTAGATGTAAGGGCCTTTCGTGTTCAGATGTCCTTCTCGCTCCACCGACAAGCTGATGGCACCCCCGACCTTGGAAAAGCGCTACCCGCCTGGACCCGCCGAGCCGGGGGAGCCCCTGTTACCCATGTCTGTTCGCCCCGGCGGCCGACGCACAGCTTGGGTACCTCCTAGCGGTTGCCTGCTCTGTTTGCTTAAGCATCTCGTCGAGCATAAAGTATGCAAAGACAAAGAAGAAACTCGGCAACCCACTAACCCGGTCAGCTTAGTCATCACGAAAATCTAAGGCCATAACTCCATTTGCTTAGTCGACCAGCCTCCCGTACCCCGGTCTATACTGACGGCTACGCGGACTGGTATCTTGTTCTAGCATCCTTCTCCACTGACAGATGAGACTTGAGAAGTCGATGCAAAGTTATTTACCAAAAACAAAGTAGAATGCCAGGTAACCACCGTAGTGCCCTTCTCCCAACAATCTCTTCGTTGAATGACCTACTGCCCTCCACCGGCAGGCATGCCCCAGAAATCTCTCTTCTGCTTAGGTAATTCAGCAGAGAAAGAGGAGACCTTGAGATCCCAAAGTTATACATCTTACCACAGTGGAGCCTAATACAGATTCTTGAAAACGAAGATTACCTGAAGTCCTGCAAAGTAACCAGCCAACCCTCTTCTGTTATGGAAAGGGGGATCAGAGGGGGGCTTTTCTTATAATTGCCAGAGCTATGGATATGTCATCAGTCACCTTTATTTGTATATTTTAAATAAAACATCAACCATCCCAATTTCTCTTTTCTTTCTCAAGTCCAAGAGGTTCTTGTAGAGTCAATAACAAATAAATAAGCTAAAAAACAAAAATAAAGCATATTGCATTTATGAGGGGGCTATGTAAATGTTTAATATCATAATATTATCCCCATTTAATGTTATAAAAATGCATTAAAGTTGTACCTTATATAGAAAGACTTCTGTGATACAATGTACTGTTTTTCTTTCTTCTGCAGTCTAAGAATTATCTTACCCTTGTAAACTCTCGTCCCTCCCTACAATCCAACCTTATTCCCTGCTATTCCTTAGCATAAACACCAAATCTAATCAAGCCCCCCCCCAACTCTTCCAAGTCACACAGGAATCACTAATGTCAGTGTCATGGTCCATGATCTATGCACCTGGGATGTATCTTTTACTCCCTCTGTACAAATCCAATGCATCATTCAAGGCCAAGCTGACTAGCTAGAAATTTCTCACTTAATAATGTGTTCCAAGACCACCTAAAACACAGGGTAGGAACTCAGCTCAAAAAATATGTGTGGTGTCAGCTCCTATTCCCTTTGGTCTCCTTCTCTGAATGTCATCATATTTGCTGGTTCTGACAGATGATTAAACCTTCAGATGTGTTGTGTTGCTAACACTTTTTATATGAAACTTTGCCTGATAACTAAACAGGAAGAGTATTATTTGGTCTCATAGATCAAACAAAAACCTGTCTTTCTGCTCAAATTAGGACTCCACATGGCATGCCTGCAAGTATGGGGTAAGAACAAGAACAATAGTTCAGATTTTCTTCATGTTTCTCCAGATACCCACTCAGGCTTGACACACATATACTCAACAAATTGATTTTATAACAAAAGCTTCAAATTTACTAAGGCAACACTGTTTAAGGAAAAGTATGAAGCTGCAAATGTTATTGTTTTAAATAAAATAATTTTCCTGATATTCAGCTGTCTTGTTTGTATGACTTATAGCAAGAGGCTCAGTATTCTTTAATACTTCTGTATCTGAGTACTCTTAGAGGACACCAGTGGAACTTGCTCAGGGACTAGATAACTTTTAAAACTCTATAAATCTTTGTTAGAAAAATATAAAGGCAGGAGTTTAGTAGAATGATTCCCAGCTTTAGTGTCCATCTAGCTTTGCTCAAATCCCATCTGTATCACTTATTTATTGTGTGTCTTGGTCTGTTACATAAACTCTGAACTTTGTTTTTCCCATCAGTAAAATAATGATAGTCCACTTTGTTATTATGTAACATGCAACTAAATGATAGTTCACAGCAATGCAGGAGCCTGCTATTTTATGGGTGTCCTTCATCTTCCTTTAAAAAAAAAAAAAAAACAATGTGAGAGTAGAGAGAAGAATATCCTAACATATTTAGTCCTAACTACCAAAGGCAATAATGGTGGTATAAATGACTTCTCAATACTTATTGTATTATCACTAACTTAACTACCATAACCATATACCAGCTCATAAAAGGTCTTACAGGAACTGAAGACTTTTCTCTCAGTGAAAAGTTATTACTTGTCTTGGCAAGTAACGTATTGAACCAATAAACATGATGGACAAAGCAACTATGTATAATAGCTAAACTTGATGGAAGCTTTTGTGACATCAGAGTTATGGCGGAAGACACTATAAGAGACAGAACCACTACAGAACTAAAGCAGTGGGGAAGACAGGAAAAGTAGCACCTCTCATTGAGAAGCAGAGAGAGGCCAAAATGGTGAATGATAATTAGAATGAACAAGCTAACACAGGTGCTAACATAACTATTAACAAATATTAATAGTCAATGGAATTCTCTTATTAGAGATTAAACAATGATTTGAGATAAAAATTTCAAGGTCATTCTTCAATCTCTGCTCAAATTCTTTTGTCACAGTGGCTTGGAACAGAGTGTCAAAAGCATAAAATCATGTCTTTTTCACAATCAGTTACAACACCAAGGTAAATAAAATTGTAGATTGAGAAAGCTTATGAATATAGTTTATCTGCATAAATGCTTATCTCCACTCTTTATCACAGCCCCACTAAAAGGAGTTAAAAGAATAAAAGGAAAAAACAAGAACAAGAGAAAAAGAAGGGATGCAGAAGCAGACAAATGATGTCAAAAAGTTCACAAGTAGAAAAGCAATTAAACAAGTGAAAAACAAATTATCAGAATGGAAAAATGTCTACTTTTTCAAGTGTTTGTGTATTGTATTTGTGCATGTGTGTGGGTGGGCACAAGGTAGGGAGTATAGGGAGAAGCTAACAAGAAACAAGCCAATTTGTGATGCAGGGCCCTTAAAAGTCTCAGAAGTTAGAGGTACCTGGGACTTCTGGAGGTGGAGGTAATGAGTAAAATGAAGTCACAGGTTTGTTTGAAAATCTTTGAAATGAAAAGTGCAGCCTCCAGTTCTCTTCCCCAACCTGGCTTAAAGTAGACTAACTCTCTAGAGATTGACCAACACGAAGGAGAAGTCCTACAGATTCTGACATGTACAAGAGAGCTCCACTCAAATGGGTATATTCCTGCCTAGCACCCTTTGGGGAAGTCCACCAGTGGGTAAGCTCTGCTCACATAGCTTCTTTCTAAGGCCCATTTCTTTAAGGTGAGGGGAAAGTCAAGGATGCCCAGGCATTTAAAGAGAGGCTTCAACATGAAAGCAGAGACAAACAAGTAAGCAAACACACACACATAAATCAACCTGGCTGGGCATGGTGGCTCAAGCCCCTAATTCCAGCACTTTGGGAAGCTGAGGCAAGAGGATTGCCTGAGTCCAGGGGTTTGAGACCAGCCCAGGCAAATTGGAGAGACTTTGTCTCTACAACAAATAATAATAATAATAATAATAATAATAATAATAAAGCTACTTGGAAGGCCTAGGCAGAAGGATCACCTCAGCACAGCAGGTTGAGGCTGCGGTAGCTGTCAACGTGCCACTGCACTCCAGCCTGGGCAACAGAGTGAGACTCTGACTCAAAAATAAAAATAAATAAAATAAATAAATCAACCTTAGGGAAAAATGATAATGCAGAAATCTTCAATAAAAAAAACTGTAATTAAAATTCCCACATGATGCCGGATGTGGTGGCTGATGCCTGTAAAACCAACAGTTTCAGAGGCAGAGATGAGAGGATTGTCTGAACTCAGGGAGAGACCTTGCAGCCTGAGCAACATGGAGAGACCTCGTCTCTACAATAAATCAAAAAATTAGCCATGCCTGGTGGCATATGCCTGTGGTTCCAGCTACTTGGAAGGCTGAGGCAGGAGGATCACCTGAGCGTAGCAGGTTGACGCTGCAGTGACCATGAGCATGCCACTGCACTCCAGTCTAGGTGACAGAGTGAGACTATAACTTAAAAAAAAAAAATTCTCACATGAGTTCAGATACAATCTAATGTAGCAAGAGCAAGAGGAATGTTCAGATGACCAAAAATAAAGTTATTTAAAATTAAAACTATGTAACAAAAAATATAGCACAATTTACAGAAAATTGAAATACAAAGTTGAAGAAATATTTCAGAAAGTAGGCCAAAAATATAAAAGACATTTTTTAAAAAAGATAAGTTATAGACTCAAATGAAAATAAATATCCAAATACCAGGAGGAAAAAAAAAATAGGGGAAAAAAAAACCAGAAAGGAGAAAATTTTCAAAGACATACTGAAAAAAAAAGTCTACAATTAGAGAGTTCATTAAGAACTCTGTATAAACAAATTTTTAAAACCCACGCCAAGAAACATAACAGAGAAATTTTAGAAAACAAGGAAGAGAAATCAGGAAAGATTAATAAAGGAAAACACATACAAAAGACTGGAAATCATAATAGGATTATATTTGTTAAAAGCAAGAAAGCTGAACAAGGTGAAAATTAACAACTTTTCTTAAACTCATCAAAGAATTGAAGTCACAAGTCAAACCACCCTCCCCCGATAACATGGAGAAACAGACAAATCCATAGTCAGAGCTGAGACTTGCTTATCAGGAGCAGAAAATGCTGGAGCCATCAACTAGTAAAACACTCAAGTGATAATTTGGGATTGGTAAAGCAGAATTGTTGAGACTAAGTATGGACTAGTGTGGGAAGGTGAAACTCCTGGGGACCAAAGTCAGATAGGCCTCCACACTTTTATAAATTTTATCTCTATGAATCATACCAGTTTTCAGGGTGAAAGTCCTAGAAATATCATCTTGAGGCTCTTGCAGGGGTAGGGGAAGGATAACCATTGTTAAAAAGCCCCAAGGATTCTCCACCCTAAAGTCCTACTCTCCTGGGAAAAAGACCTTACCATATCCTTATCTTATTTCCAGGAAGGGCATTTCTCCCACTCTAGTCTCCTCTAGCCTTTCTGTCTCATCTAAGCTGGGAAAATAAAGCTAAGAAACACTTGTAAAATTTATTGTTGAGGGAACACAGGGCCACTACACACAGAAATTTAATCACAAAATTACAAAACAGTTTCCCTTCCCCACACCTTATCACCACACTTCTAGGGCTTAAGTATAATATCAGTGGATTATAGCTGAAGAAGCTACAAGACACAGATTCTCGCTGAAAAGAAGTACTTACCCCCAGGACACCATTACACCATTTCACTAAAGGGGAATGGGAGACAACATGTGGGAAACAAATGAGAACACATTAGAAGTCATATTTGTACAGCTTTTTAAAGACTGTGGTGTTTAAAGCTGAAGGTTAGAAAGAAAGACGATGACAAAAAAGGCAAAAAACCTAAAGGAATTATTTCTTTAATTTGAGAAAAATTTTTAAATAGGTGTTAGTTACATTTGAATCTCCTAACTCCCTTGTCACCAACATGCACATTCCTCAACTGCATTTATTTTGTGTAAAAGCGAAAATATAGTAGGTTTGTCCTGACTCCAAACTAGAATTCTATTGAAATGTGCAGACAGTTGCAAATGATATCTCTCTTCATATTTAACAATGCATTTGTACAAAATGAATGTTTTTTCTTTCCTAAAATAAAATAATGAAGTTTTTTTTTAAAAGGTACTTAGCAAGCCCAAAGTCAACTAGTGGGACAAAAGCAAGGACATTGAAGAAATTTGAAGCCTCTGACACAGCTACAACCAACATTAAACATAGCTCAGCTCCTAGCCAAATTAACAAATCGTTTCACACTAATGACCTGTGTACTTTTGTTTTTACTATACGGTATACCATGTCTGGTTTTCAACAAAATATTACAAAACAAGAAAAAAATATTCTGAACAAGCATCAGACCCAGACACAGCATAGATAGAGTATGTGACACAGGTGTAGGAATCATCAGAAAGAAAATTTTAAATCACTGGGATTATGCAGGAGGTATCACACTTCCAGGCTTTAAACTTTACTACAAGGCTACAGTAACCCAAAGAGTCTGGTACTGATACAAGAATAGACAGGCAGACCAATGGAACAGCACAAAGATTATGGAAGCAAAAACTAGATCTCTCAACAAACTTGTCTTCGACAAAGCCACAAATAATGACCACTGATGAAAGAAGACCACATTTAGCAAATGGTGCTGGGAAAACTGGCTGACCACATGCAGAAGAATGAAACAGGACCTCTACCTATCATCATATACAATAATCAACTTTAAATGGATCAAAGACCTAAATGTAAAACCTCAAACTATAAGAATCCTAGAAGACAACATAGGAAACACTCTTATGCTCATTGGAGTAGGCGATCAATTATTGGTCAAATCCCCAAAAGTGAATCCCATAGAAGCTAAGATGAACAAGTGGGACTTCATCAAACTGAAAAGCTTTTGCACAGCAAAAAAAACCACCAAAAGAGTGGAGAGACAACCCACAGAATGGGAAAAAAATATTTGCTAATTATGTATCTGACAAAGGCCTAATATCCAAGGTCTATAAGGAACTCAAACGAGTTGAAAGGAAAAAAACAACCCTATTAAAAAGTGGGCAAAGGATATGAATAGACACTTTTCAAAAGAAGATATATAAGCAGTCGACAGATACATGAAAAAATGTTCAGCTTCACTAATCATCAGAGAAATGAAAAGTAAACCACAATGAGATACCACCTAACTCCAGTAAAAATGGCCATCAATAATAAATCAAAAAACAACAGATGCTGGCAAGGGTACAGAGAAAGGGATCACTTCTACACTGTTGGTGGTAGAGCTGGCTAGTTCAGCCTCCATGGAAAGCAGTGTGGTGATCCCTAAAAGACCTAACAATTCTTCATATCATCCAGGAATACCTCTCCTGGGAATATACCCGGAGGAACATAAATTGTTCTACAAAAAGAAACCTGCGCACGAATGTTTATAGCTGCACTATTCACAATAGCAAAAACACGGAACCAACCCTGCTGCCCATCAAAAGTGGACTGAATTTTTTTTAAATGTGGTACATATACATAATAGAGTATTACACAGTCAAAAAGAAGAACAAAATCATGGATTTCACAGAAAATTAGATGGAGTTGGAGACCATCATACTTAGTAATCTATCACAGAAACAAAGAACTGAATACCAGACGTTCTCACTCATAAGTGGGACCTGAACATAATACTGCATTAGCACAATGGAGGGATCAGCAGTCTCTGGACTCTGCCATTGGGAGGAAGGGGGTATGGGATACACAAAAGTTACGGGGTCCTAAACCACGAGAAGTGAGGACAAGTTGGAGGCCCAGACTTCACCTGCACCCAACCTTCTTGTATAGCTGATCTTGATGGGTACCCCACATATCTGTAATAAAGTAAAATAAATTTTAAAAGATGTTAAAGGTTTTCATGAAAAAAGTAGATAGCATGCAAGAACAGATGGCTATTTCAGATGCATTAAAAATAAGAAGGAAGAGATGGGGCAGAGGAGCTACCGCTTACTGAGACACGAAGTTTGACACATCACTTTTATTAATGCATTTCATCCTAGAATGTACTACCTACTGTCCTCTATTTGACAGTCCTAGAATGTACTACCTACTGTCCTCTATTTGTTAAAGAAGCAATTCAAGGTATGTGAGGTCAAATAACTTAAATCATTTACTTATTTTTTAAGATCTGCCTAGAAATAGCTTGAGAAAAAAACTTTTTTCAAAAACAGTTTATCTATGGAGTAACCCTAAGCAACAGAACCAAAAGGACTTATAGTATTCTTCTTCCCACATATATTCAGAAATAACTTTTAAAAAGTATGTTAACCTTTTTACACTGAAAATAATATAGTATTGATTAATTTTATGTATGGAAAATATGTGTCTTGTTAAGAATATCTTAGATCCCTAAGTTATGGGCAGAAAGAATGAAGCATTGGTGAATTTCTCCTAGCTAGTCAGTTCTAAGTTCTGCTGATGCTTTCTCTGTTGTGTCTTTGGAATACAGTCTTCCCTTTTTAGTCCATTTGCTACCATCCCAATTCTGTTTCTGGTTTTCTTTTATCTTCTAACATTCTCTTTGCCTGAAGTTCTTTAACTTATCCATCTTGTGTACCACTGATATATTTATCTTCTGAAAACACTTTTAATCATATCAGCCTGCACTTAACAAAGACTCTCAGTTGCCTAGACACATTTATGTGTCTAAAACCATAGCCTAGCATGAAGAATGCACCACAATCTCAGCAATCCTATTCTCAGTCTTATATCCCCATACCCACAATTGCCTCCATCCAAGTCATTCTAAACTGTGTCCCAGCTTTCCTGTGTTTGTTACATTCATGTGAGCCCATTCATTTGCAATCCTATTCCACTTTCTCTGCCTATCTAGATCTTACCCATTTTCAAAATCCCATTCTTTCCATGAGTATTTATTTTCTCTACAGCATTCCAGGTGCTGATCATCTCTCCCCTTGTGATTTTTATGCCAGTGTTTATAAACTACTTTTCGCAATGCAAAAACTGCGGCAGCATGGCTTAAATTTTCATTTTTTATCAGCATATTGAATTTATATTATATGACTTCTCAATTACATTTTTAAATGACTTGAGAGTTGACATCAATCAAATACATATTTAAAAAAACACCTTTTCAAGCCAAGCCGCTATGGTAGGGGTAAAGATATGGCTATGTACAAGCCAGACACACTCCCATTTCACACAATGAATATAGTCTCCATCTTTTCAAGCGCCAGCCAGTCTTGGTGAGTTAATGGAGATAAAACTGTCTTCAGTGACTGCTTATCCATAATTCCTGCTAGCATATCATAAATCAGGCTTTTTATGGTATACGACGTGCCCATGGAACATGGAAAGCAATGTATCCAGACAAGTCTGCATTCCCAGGTTTAAAGTCTAAAGCAAATAAATTCTTTCCTCCTCCATACTCAAATACCTTTTCTCCTGTCAGTAAAAATATCCAGAAGCAAATTTGTACTGAATCCTGTTTCAGTGGCTGTCTTTGTCCATTTTCTGTTTCTTAGAATACCTGAAACTGGGTAATTTATTTTAAAAAGGAAAGTATCTTTTACAGTTAGAAAGGTTGAGAAATGTAAGGTTGAGGTGCCACATCTGGTGAGGGCCTTCTTATTGGTGGGAACCCACTACAGAATCATGAGGTGGTACAGGGTATCATATGGTGAAGGAACTGAATATGCTAACTCAGGTCTCTCTTCCTCTTCTTAAAAACCATCAGTTTCCCCCCATAAATAAATTAATTACTCCATAATCCATAAATCCAAAAATAAATTAAACCAATCATAAAGGCAGATTCCTCATGACTCAGTTACTTCTTGAAGGACTGCATCTTAATACCGCCACATTGGGGACTAAGTTTCAACATGAGTTTTGGAGGGGACAAATATTCAAATCATAGCAGTGGCCTGGGATGCTTTTGCTACAGGGACCATGTTCAAATAAAATCTTTACATGCTTTGTTAGCTAATCTGTTTTTTGAGACCTAGTGGAGACAAAATGTACATTCCCTCTGCCAAGATATGTATATATATATATTTTTTCTAAATGTCAATTTGTACACTATACCAAATTCCACCCACAATGGGTTACAAAGTCACCTGATTTTTCTGGGCCACATTCTCTTCTAAAATTAGAGAATTGTACTTGGTAATCTTCAGCTCCCTTCAGTTATAGAATTCTATCCTTATATACACACCTCCTAGAGGCAGAATCAGAGTGGATGAGAAGCAAATTTCTAAAAATTTAGTTGTAAAATGAAAATGAAATGAGGGAGGTCAAAGGGGCAAGGCTGGGGATTCAGATAAGCTCCCATCATCCTTACTTAGAACTACTACCCAGTTACCTATGATAGGCATGTTTGAGTACAAATAGAGCGATAAAAACTTCACCTGATGGTTCTGGATAAATACTTAGTAACACTGAGTGCTATGGTTTGGTTTGTTTGGTTCCTCCAAATCCTATGCCGAAATTTGATCCCCAGTGTTAGAGATGGGGCCTAATGGGAGGTGTATGGGTCATGGAGGTAGATTCCTTAAGAATGACTTGGTGTTAACCTGGTAGAAATGAGTGAGTTCTTGCTCTGTTAGTTCCCTGGAGAGCTGATTGTTAAAAAAATAAACAAATAAATAAAAAAGAGCCTAACATCTTCCTTTCTCTCCCCCCCCCCCGTCTCTTCTCTCTCACTCTCTCCCCCTTCCTCCTCCATGTGATCTCTATGCAGCCAGCTCTTTTTCACCATCCACCATGGTTGTAGGTTTCCTGAGGCCCTCACCAGAATCAGATGCTAGTGCCACGTTTCTTGTATAGATTGCAGAACTGGGAGCCAAATAAACCTCTTTCCTTTATAAATTACCCAGCCTTAGGTATTCCTCTGTATCAGCACAAATGAACTAAAACATTTGGCTTTTGAAAAATCTCTCTTATGCAATATAAAATACTTGACAGTAGAAAAACCAGGTAAAGTCCCTAATTATTTCTTCGGCTCTACTAACAGAGAGGCAATTCTGCATCATAAGGATAGATAAAATCTCTTCCAGTGTTTCCCCAACTTTAATGTGCATATGATTCACCTGGGAATCTTGTTAAAATGCAGATTTTGCTTCAGAAGACTTAGAGTGAGGATCTGCTATTCTCCATGGTAAGCAGTGATCCCTAATATGTCAAAACCCAAGCAACCTGCACCACAAATATAAACACCTTTTAATTTATGCCACCGTGGATGTGATGAAACTGATATAAAGAATATATTTACCAGTGACATCTTGCCATCGTTCAGGTTGGCCATAATTTTCCCCAAATGTATCCTTCTAGCCTGAACCTCCCTTATACCCAGATACTATCCTCTAAGTATATCAGATTCTATTGCAGGCAACATGCCAAGACTCATGCCTTCACCCAGAAATTTTATCAAGCCTGATTCTCCATCAGTTTAGTTAAAGGCAGCATCCATTTATACATTTCCTCAACATCCTTCTAGACCAGCTGCTAAGCCTGAAGAAGTCCCTCTGGTTGTCTTTATCCGGCTCATCAGGTCTTTCCTATCACAATGATGAGGCTCCAAAAGAGCCACTAACTCCACTTGTCTTCACACACCAAGTCCAACTGCCAAGACCCACAAATCCCTTTTAGTACATTGTGGTCAGTGTTGCTTAAGGAACAACAAATGTTGCCACTGAGTATTTGTGGTCTGGATGAAATTCAAGATTTGTGTTATTTGAGCCTATGCAGCTCCTAGATGTAGTTCTGAGTAAGCCATGAAATTTCCATAGTTGTCCTTTTTGGAGTTCTAGGGATGAGTTACCAGTGATATGTGGTAAGTACATCAAGCCAATATTAATCGCCTGAAGCACAATCCTAATCCCAACAAGATGAACTCTATCTGTATTCACATCTGGTATTGTCAAATGAGCAGAGTAGACCCTGACATACAAGGCAGGCAGCAATGCAACAAGTCATCTCTCATCACACAGTTGCCTTCGCAGGCTGTCATCTTGGTTCACAGCATTGCATAGTTTCAGCTACAGATGCCAAATTTGGAATGTATCCTCCAGTTCAAAGATAAGTTTCCTCTAAAAACTATGAAAGAATCAGAACAATAAATAAAACCAACTTAACCCAAATGGCAATTGCAACCTGGCATATTCAAGAAAGTCATCAAGAGATGTTGATTAATATTTTTTCTCCAAATTTCCCATGTGAATTCTTTGGGTGAATCTTGTAGTATGGATTCAATCCAGTTCTTTCTCTCAGAAGAAAACAAATCTGGGGGCTTTACCTAGCATTGGACGTGATTCAACACCACATGTGAGACAGCTAAAAGTATTACTCTCCTGCTCTATGATATTGTCTCAAGAAAAGTGTGAAGGTTCCTTTTCCTGGCATTATTACCAGTTAAATACTTCCTTCTCATCATCTCCCACAGTTTTCACTTGTTTCCATTTATTATCTACTTTCAGTCTCAAGTGGAATTCTCTACCCAGCCACAGGGCAGACAGCAGACAGCCTTGCCAAGCCTTCTTCTTTTGTCCCTGTCCATAAATAAGAGTCATGTTTAAAAGTTTAAGAATGATGGGACTGCTGCTACCACTGGGCAGTGAGATAGCACTCACAGTCAGACTCTTACCCACTGTCCTGCTCACTGTGCCCTTCAGAATGATACTGTCAAATTTGGAGGAATTCAAATCATGTCTCCTTCTACACACACCAGGGTAGTCCCAGACTCAAGACACTTGGATACAGAAAGACAAAAGAGATTTTTGTGAGAAACGAAAGACATAGAATCACTGGAATTGCATCAAACTCCATTTCTTTCTTTCCAACTCCACATTCCAGAAACCTGTCCAGAGGTGTTCCTCCCTTTTGCTACCCATATATTCAGATGAAACACACATTAACCAAAGTGCATCAAGAATCTTTTCTTGCCTATCATCACCCAGGTTTACCAATACGTGATTTAATTGCTCATCCCACTTCTCAACCAAACTTACTCCGTGTATAGCCAGACATATCAATCCATGCATTATTATTCTTTATAGACCAGTTTTTTACATTGCCAACAGCTAAATGTATACCCTAGTCCAATGAAATGTGGTTTGGGGGACCAATTAATGCACAACCTGGTGCTCCATATCCTAAATGGTATTCTCAGCCGTTGCTTGGGTGACTGGGTAAGCACAGACCAAAGCAGATTACATATCTGCTTCAGGCAGGATCCATCTGAAGCCAGCTGGGATTACAAGTGAGAGCCTTAGGTATTTATTTGTCAGCTCTTAAACTCAGGGAATCTTACCCAAAGCCATCTTTAGATGATTATTTTCTTCTTGGCATTTTGTAGTCTGTTACCTTATTGTAACTTCAACAAGAGGCAAAGGAATATGTCATTTTTCCACCCATCATTTCATAACTTGAAATGCTGTTCTGGTTATGTACCTAAGTAGCTATTTCCAGAGGCTGGAAGAGAACAGCTTCTACATCCCAGTTCTGTTCTGAGCCACTAATTGTGTTTTTCTGGGTGGCACCTACATACGTGACTTTAATTTATCCTTGAAATTCCTACAGGAATTTTCATAATTTCATTATTCATGAAAGGAATAAGGAAAGAAGGAAGGAAGGAAGGAAGGAAGGAAGGAAGGTAGGAAGATAGGAAAGAAAAAGAGGGAGAGAGGGTTCCTGACTGTATATCAAGGTCCTCAGCGAGTCCCAGGTCTTGCTATTCTATGAATGAATATACCGCCCTTAATTTTGACCCTTGTGCAAATATACCCTTGCTTCTTCAGCCAAGGTTTTAAGAACCACTGATGGAATGAGGGCAAACTTCTAGACTACATTTGGAGACTTCTATCAGTGAATCAGGAAACCCACTTTGCTTTAACAAGGAGAGAAATATATGACTAAAACCATTCAGCATCAAGAGCTGGCAGTGTGGGAGCTCCTGTTGTCTGCCCCATATATTGCAGGGCAGGAAGATATATATGGATACAACATATAGGTTCAGGGCCATGGTAAGTGGGGTGTTCCTATATTTACCATTTGCATTTTAACACTGAACTTTGCTTAACTGTTCCTTCCATATTGGAATGAATATGACTTTGAGGTATTTTGGATCTCAGAATTATTTGAGATTCCTGAGTGGTGGGAACAATCTCCACTAAAGCCTAGTAAAAGGGCAGTAATTGTCTTTCAAAAGGGTCATACCTCATATTGGCATCAAGTATCTTTAAATCCAATATTCTTCCAGTAGTCACAGCTTGGGGAGGAAGAACAATGTTAATGACTTTTGCAAGAGACTTTAATCTGCATATATCTAGATAGTAAAAACCTTCAAAATAGTTTGTTAATTAGGACATCTCAAACAGTACTGTTTTGAGCTACAACCTTCTGCTAGTCTTCAAAGCCAATTTTTGTTTTGGACATCATTCAAATTCAGATATTTTGGGTCACTCCATGTATTGAGGCTAACAAGATGCCCAAGAACAGAGTTGCAGTGTTTCCCAAACCCAAATGCCCACAAATTTGTTTGGTTCTTTCTTATCAGCAGGGCCTAAGAAACATGTTATCTTATTTTCTGCTTTCTATGGACTATTTCTCATGGTCTCCATTTCAAGTCACTCCCAAGTGTTTAGCTGATTGAGTCAAAACCTGTATTTTAGTCAGACAGATTAGCCATCTTCAACTAGTCATATGTGCCAGTACTGCTCTCAAATCTTCCTGGGCTTCTTCCTCTGAAAGGGAAACTCTCATGTTATCACTAATGCATTATATCAACTTGCATTTCACAGTGACCGAGTCTAAACCTTATGTCACCAAGTTGTCAAAATATGCAGGAGAATGCAACTACCCTTAGTAGAGAGTGGTGAATGTGTATCAATCATTCCTATGAGAAAGGAAATTTTGCCTGATTTCTTCTAAAACTAAGACAGAAAAGAAAAAAAAAATTAACCAAGACTATCACAGCATCCCAATCATCTTAGCCTATTGCATTTCCTGAACAGCTTTCCCCATGTCTGACATGATCAGTGGAACTATCTGATTTAAGCCACAATAAACAATTAGTTTACAGGAGCCACCCACTTTGTTCCCATAAGACAGAGAATACGGTTGTAAAGCAAGCTGCTGGAAATTAGTATTCTTCCACTGTATTAATTTTTATCATTTTAAAATAAATTTTATTGTGTATGTTTGAGGTTTACAGCATAAGGTTATGGGATACATATAGATAGTAAAATGTTTACTATAGTGAAACAGGTTAACATATCTTTCATCTCACATAGTCACTTTCTATGGCAAGAGCAGTTAAAATCTAATTATTTAACAAAATTCCTAATACAATACAATTTTATTAGCTGTTATCCTTATACTGTGCATTAGATTTCTGGACCTGTTCATTGTATTGGGTTGATGCATAAGTTCATAACCTTTTTCACTTGCCCATGAACTGTAAATGTCACATGATGGTGGACTGGTCATGGTTCATCACATTTTCCAATTTTCAGGTTGACTAATGTGGATCATTGTGGATTAAATCATTTAAATATCTTCATCAAAGCCTATTTTTCTTCCTGAATGTAGAAGATCACTTAGGTCAAAGAGGATCTCTTTGAAATGACAAAACTGTGTTTGCCATGCTTTCCCCATGGCATTCTCCCCATACATGGCACAAATGTTTCGAGTCACCTCTGCTGCCTTTACTCTTCTGTTAAACTCAAACAGAAGAATATACTGAAAGTGTTTACTTTTTCCACTTGACCTTCCATGTTCTTTAGCCAACAAATAGCACTAACCTTCTTCAAATCTGCAAAATGCAAGGCGTTTTCACGTGCACAACATTGTCACTCCAAATGACAAACGATAAACAAATACCTAACACCACAGTGTTGCCATGCTAAAAATAAACGCTATGAACTTATGCATTAGCCTAACACATATCTGCAAATTTGCATCATTAGACCATCATCTGCCACCACTGCAGGTTTTGAGTTTTGAGTTTTTGATTTTGTTGTTTTTCACTTTCCAAACAGTGGTCTCACCATAACCCTAGAATTTAACATTGCAACATCACCATACCCTTAAAAACTTGTTTTGGTCTCTTGATACTTTCCTTCCTCTAGACAACAGGTACTAGAGTACATTGTTCACCAGTATTCAATAATCCTATCATCCCAAAATATTCAATTTAAAGATAGCATATTGCATTGGATTCCTCCGTGGAATTCAAGGAAATCATCTTTTCTTTCATCACCTTCCCAGGTGGAGTAAACTCAGCACCCTGCTCCAACATATTCTTCCACTTCTCATCAGCATACTGGATTTAAATTTATACAAGCTGGAATAAATAGGGCAGATTTTCCAAGACCCTTTAGATAGAATGGTCTCCTGTGCTGAAGTTAATTTTTATTTCTTCCCATTAGTAATAATGTGCAACCTGGCAATATGCAAAGCTGACACTTTTTTTTTTCAAATATTTGCTTCAACTTCATGGGGTCTGACATTCTCCCCACCCCAACCTCCATCAGTTACTTCATTTTCACTAAAGAAGCCTGCTATAACCAGTATTTCTGGTGATTTCTCCCTCATTTTCTCTTTACTTCTCAAGCATGTTGCCAATTCTTCAAGGGTCAAAGCTTTATCATCCAAATTCCATTAGTAATATTTGTCCCTGGTAATCTGCCTCAGATCTTTTACTACTTCAAACTTAGGATGAATAGGTAACTGCTCTGGCTTCAAAGTTTTGTCATATTTCCTTGCTGGCTAGAAAAGAGTAGGTCTACCATGACCTGATTACAGCTCTGGACAAGGTACAGAAAGCAACCACCTGAGAGCTCTAAAAATTCAACAGTAAGAGGCTGAGTAGGAAGAGATATCAAAACTTTGAGAATAATCAGTTTAATGGTGAGTTTTCTCATTTTTCCCCTTTCTTTATTGCCCTACTTTGACCCAAGAGTGCACAGTAGGCATAGATAACAAAACTCCAAAAGAAACTCTCTTTTTTTTTGCCAGAGGATCAGAAAAATATGCTCTTATTTATGTCTTCTATTTTGTTTCAAGCATGTTTGTTATTGCTCATTGAAGCTTTTTTATGGTGACTGCTTCAAATTTCCTGTCAGATAATTCTAGCATGTCTATCATCTCAGTATTGGCATCGGTTAGTTGTCTTTTCTCATTTAAGACATTTCTGATTCTTATGAAGAGTGATTTTGGCTATATTTTGACCATTCGGGGTATTATTATGAGACTCTAGATCTTATTTAAATCTTATGCTTTAGCAGTCCTTTTCCAATACCATGCCGATGAGGGGAAGAGAAAGGAGGAACCTTCTCATTACTTCCAGGTTGGGATAGAAGTCCGAGCTCCCCATGTAGTCTCACTGGTACCACAGGGAAGGGGAGGGACTTATTACAGCCAGGTGTGGGTGGAAGTCCAGCTTCCTCACTCAGCCTTTGCTGAAGAGGATGTAGCCACTGCTTCTCCTGAATTGCAACAGAGTGGTTAGTGTCTAAAATATTTTGTTCTTTATAGAACAACTCTTTCCTGACTTTTTAAGTTTGAGAGAATCAGCTTTCCTTGAATTTTTTTTTTTTTTTTGTCAGCACCCGTGGGTATTGCCTCTTTCTTAAACACCCGGTACACAGTATATAAATCAATAGCAACAACAGCAATATAAAAAGAAGGAATTCTGCGAGGTTTTCTTCAAGTCCTAGCTTGTCTGTCTTTTCTCTACCTTCCAAAGTTTTCTATGTTTGCTTCATTTATAATGTTCAGGATTTGTAGCTGTACTTAGTGGAAGGACTAGGGAGAAGTTTGTCCATTCCATCTTGTCTTACAACCAGAGAAATCCTAATTGTCTTTTAAAAGAGATCAACTCTCTCCAGAAAATTTAAACAAGACTTTGTGTTTCGTGACATAATATTCAAAACACTTAGAATACAATCTAAAATTACTCAGAATATCACAATCAAAGAAAATGTGCCCAATTACCAAGGGAAACAATCAAGAGATGACAACCCTGAGATGACTCACATATTGAAATTATCAGAAAAATGGAGGACTTCTGGCAAGATGGCGACGGGGCAGCTTGGTCTATGAGACCTCCTCAAAAGAGAACACAAAAAGACTCTGGCTGTCTCTCCAGGGGCTGCAGATTCCATTGTCCGCAGCCTGCTGTTCACATGGAGCTTGGCTGTTGACACCGCTGAAGCATCATGGCAGTCTGGCAGCCACTGCAGCCACCTCTGCTGTACGCGGATGCCGCCGCAGCCCTGGCAGCCATTGCACATTGCACTGCCCCGTGCCTGAGGCAATCCATGCCTTCAGACCTTGAAGCCCCTGCAAGCAAGGTCTGCTGAGATCGCTACTGTCACTACTGCCACTGTGACATCCTGCCAGGCCGTTGGTCTCCTCCTGTGTGCCTTAAGACAGCGGCTCCCATTTTTGGCTTCTTTCTGGCTCCCTCCCCTGTGGGGCGAGCAGCTGAGATAGCACCACCTGCTGGCAATTCAAGGTAAGAACACCGAAAGGGGAAAAACAGAAGCCAGATCTGAGTGGTGAACTGGGCAGGGGTGAAGTGAGTGGTGATCTGAACTGACCTTCACAGCAGGTCAGGGGCAACTGACCCTAACTGTGAACAAATTTACC
>CAUYQG010182617.1:0-12190 GCA_963574415.1 Tarsius wallacei
GCGATCCTTCCGCCTCAGCCTTCTGAGTAGCCGGAATTACAGGCACGCGCTACCATGCCCGGCTGATTTTTTGATTTATTGTAGATATGAGGTCTCGCCAAGTTGCCCAGGCGGGTCTCGAAACCGCAGGCTTAGGCAATCCACTCACCTCAGCCTCCCAAAGGCGCAGGATTACAGGCTGAGCCACCGAGCCCGGCTTAAAATTTTTATTTAAGATTTAATTTTATTGAGATAAAATTATGAACAGAAGATAATTTTAATAATTTGAGTAAAGAAGGCAAAATAAAAACCCCAAAAGCCATAAGGGAAAAGTCAACAGATCTGATACATAAAAGCTCAAAACTTCTTATGGCCAGGGATATCACAGATTCAACAGATGATAGATTGGAGGAAAATACTTAAAACTTAAATGACAAGAGGATTAATATCCACAGTAAAAATCAGTAAGATAAGGAAATAGAATAGATCAGACAAAACATATTGCATTGCTCTAAAGGGCCAAAGAACCCTTGAGTATACTCACATATATACTAAATGCTACCGATTGCTTTGGGCAAAAATATCAAAGTTAGTGGCAGTGAAGTCCCACAGAACAGGAGCAGATGCAGCATATCATCCCCTAGTCTTTGTACCCCAGACTGTAACAGGGAGGGTCTGTGTTGTTGCCAGTGACTTTGTTATAAGGTAGGGCCTTGCTGGATCAGAGACTGAGTTTTATGCTGGGCCATTGTACTTCTATACTCAGGGATTAGATTGCTGTTCACGAAAAATAGACAGATACTCTTAATGTTTCCATTTAAGAGAATGTTTGCAAACGTTGGGCATAGGGAAATCACACTGTGTTCTGGGGGATAAAGCAGCATTATTGAGCAATACTTTGTTAAGGATTCTTGCTTTTATATTAATGAGGGTTACTGATTTTTCGTTTTCTTGTAATGGCTTCTTCTAGCATAGGTATGAGGTTATACAGACCTCATAGAATTAGTTGGGAAATGTTTACCTCTTCTATTTTCTGAAATAGCTTTTGAAAGATTGGCAGTATTTCTTCTTTAAATATTTTATAGAATTTGCCAACGAAGCCATCTGGACCTGAGCTGTTCTTATTAGGAAGGTTTTTGACTACTAATTCAATTTTTGGTTATACATACAGGCATACCTGGATATTATGGGTTCGGTTCTGGACCACTGCAATAAAGCAAATATTGCAGTAAAGTGAGTTACATGAGTTATTTGGTCTCCAAGGGCATATAACAATTATGTTTACACTATGCTGTAGTTTATTAAGTATGCATTATGTCTAAATAACAATACATATCTTAAATAATACTTTATTGCAAAAATGCTAATTATTTTTCTGCTGGTGGGGAGCCTTGCCTTGATGTGGATGGCTGCTGAGTGATCAGGGTGGTGGTAGCTGAAGGTTGGGATGGCTGTGGCAATTTCTTAAAATAAGACAACAATGAAATTTGTTGCATAGGTTGACTCTTCCTTTCATAAAAGATTTCTCTGCGGCATGTGATGCTGTTTGGTAGCATTTTATCCGCAGTGGAACTTCTTTCAAGATTGGACCAGGAGCTGTGACTCATGTGTGTAATTCCAGTGCTTTGGGAGGTTGAGGTAGGAGAATCACTTAAGGCCAGGAGTTAGAGACAGCCTTGGTCACAAAATGAGACCCCATCTCAGTCAATCAATCAATCAGTCAATATTAAAAACATTGGCCACAGAGTGAGACCCCATCTAAATAAATAAATATTGAAAACATTAGCGAGGCTAAGTGGCACACACCTGTAGTCCTATTTACTTGGAGGTAGAAGGATCCCTTGAGCCCAGGAGTTCAAGGTTATAGTGAGCTATGATAGTGCCTCTACTTGCCAGAACAAGACTCTGTCTCTAAAAAACATACAAAAAAATTGGAGTTAATCCTTTCCAACTTTTCTAGAATATTCTAAATTCTTCGTTGTCATTTCAATAATGTTCACAGCATCTTTACCAGGAGTAAGTTTCATCTGAAGAAACCACTTTTTTTGTTCATCCATAGAAAGCAACTCCTCATCTGTTCTGGTTTGATCATGAGATTGCAGCTATTCAGACACATCTTCAGACTCCATTTCTATTTTTAGTTCTCTTGCTATTTCTGCCACATCCACAGTTTCCTCCTGCACTGAAATCTTGAACCCCTCAAAGTCAGCCATGAAGGTTGGAATTAACTTCTTCCAAATTTCTGTTAATGTTGATATTTTGACCTCCTCCCATGAATCATGACTTTTTTTTTTTTTTGAGTCAGAGTCTCACTCTGTCACCCAGGCTGGAGTGCAGTGGCACACTCAACGGTCACTGCAGCCTTGACCTGCTGGGCTAAGGTGATCCTTCTGCCTTAGCTGGAACTACAGGCACATACTACCACTCCCAGCTAATTTTTTGATTTATTGTAGAGACGAGATCTCACCAAGTTGCCTAGGCTGGTCTCGAACCCCTGGGCTCAGGCAATCCTCTTGCCTCCGCCTCCCAAACTGCTGGGATTACAGGTATGAGCCACTGCGCCCGGCTAGCTTTTTCCCTTAAACCTCATAAACTAACCTCTGCCAACTTCCAACTTTTCTTCTGCAGCTTACTCACCTCTCTCAGCCTTTGTAGAATTGAATAGAGTTGAGACCTTGCTCTACATTGGGCTTTGGCCTAAGGGAATACTGTGACTGCTTTGACCTTCTATTCAGACCGCTCAAACTTGCTCTGTATCAGCAGTAAGGCTGTTTCACTTTATCATTCATGTGTTCACTGGAATAGCACTTTTAATTTCCTTCAAGAACCTTTCCTTGACAGGCATGATGGCTCACGCCTATAATCCCAGAACCTTGGGAGACAGAGGCGAGAAGACTGCCTGAGCCTAGGGGTTTGAGATCAGCCTGGGCAATTTGGCTAGACCTTGTCTCCACAATAAAGAAAAATTATCCGGGCATGGTAGTTCCAGCTACTTGGAAGACTGAGGCAGAAGGACCGCCTGAGCCCAGCAGGTCGAGGCTGCGGTGGCCGTGAACATGCCACTGCACTCCAGCCTGGGTGATAGTGTGAGACTCTGATGCAAAACAAAACAAAACAAACAAACAAACAAAAACCTTTCCTTTGCATTCACAGCTTGGCTAACTATTTTGCCCAAGAGGCCTAGCTTTCAGCCTGTCTCAGCTTTCAACATGCCTTCCTCACTAAGCTTAGTCATTTCTAGCTTTTGATTTAAAGTGAGAGACGAGTGACTCTTCCTTTCACTTGAACACTTGAAGGCCATTAATTCACTAGCCTAATTTCAATATTGTTGTGTCTCAGGGAATAGAGAGGCCCTAGGAGAGAGAGAGAGACAGGGAACGGCTGGTAGGTGGAGCAGTCAGAACACTCCCAATATTTATTAGTACATGGACATGGTTCCTGGTGTTCCAAAACAATTACAATGATGACATCAAAGGTCTCTGATTACAGATCATATATTAGATATAATATTGAAAACGGTGAAATATTGCAAGGATTACCAAGATGTGACACAGACACAAATGGAGTGTGTGCTGTGGGAAAAATGGACTTACTTGACACAGTGTTGCCACAAGCCTTCAATTTGTAGAAAACGCAATATCTGGGAAGCACAATCAGACGAGGTATGCTTATACAATTTCAATTTGCCATTGCTTATTGGATTAATTTTGGTCATTTGTATCTTTTCAGGATTGTGTTCATTCCATCAAAGTTTTCTAATGTGTGGACACAAAACTGTTCCTAGACTGCCTTTTAATCTTTGTAATTTCTGTAGAATGTAGGTAGTGTTGTCCCCCTCCACTCCTGATTTTGGTCATGTGTGTCTTTTCCCTTCTTTATGTGGTCAATATAGCAAAAGGTTTGTCAGTTTTATTGATCTTTTCAAAGAACCACCATTTGGTTTCTTTGATTTTTCTCTACTGTGTTTCTGTTGTATTTGCTTCCCTTCTAACCTTTATTACTCTTTTCTTGCACTTGCTTTAGGTGTAGTTTGCTCTTCTTTTTCTTTTTTTTTAGTCAGAGTCTCACTCTTGTCCAGGCTGGAGTGCAGTGGCACGCTCATGGTCACCGCAGCCTCGACCTGCTGGGCTCAGGTGATCCTTCTGCCTCAGCCTTCCAAGTAGCTGGAACTATAGGCATGCTCCACCACGCCCAGCTAATTTTTTGATTTATTGTAGAGATGAGGCCTCACCAAGTTGCTCAGGCTGGTCTCAAACCTCTGGGCTCTGGCAGTCATCTTGCCTTGGCCTCCCAAATTGCTGGGATTACAGACTTGAGCCACTGTGCCCCGCCTATTTTATTTTATTCTTCAAAATTAACTTGGTTAACCTAGTTCCTTTTTATTTCCATATGCATTTTAGAATAAACTTGTCGATATCAATAAAAATCTTTCTGGGATTTTGATAGGAATTATATTAAAACTGCACATCCATTTGAAGACAACTGACATCTTTTCTATGTTGAGTCTTCCAGTCCATGAACACAGAATGTCTTTCCATTTGTTTAGATCTTTTTTTAATGTTTTTATGTTGTGTAGTTTTTAGCATATAAGTCCTATACATGTTTTGTCAGATTTACCCCTAAGGATTTATTTATTTTTTTTAGCAATTGTAAATGATATTCTATTTTAAATTTTGGTGTATGTGTGCTCAGTGCTAACATATAGAAATGCAATTCATTCTGGAAGCCAAGGTAGGAGGATTGATTGAGGCCATGAGTTCGAGACCAGCTTGGGCAACAAAATGAGACTCCATCTCTACAATAATAATAATAATAATAATAATACAATTAGCCATATGTGGTGGCATGTGCCTGTAACCCTAGCTACTCGAGAGGCTGAAGCAGGAGGATCACCTTAGCCCAGGAGTTTGAGGCTGCTTATGCCACTGCACTCCAGCCTGGGTGATAGAGTGAGACCCTAATCTCTAAAAAAAAAAAAAAAAAGAAGGAAAATAAAAATAAGACTGGGCACGATGATGACTCATACCTGAAATCCCAGAGCTTTGGGAGGCTGAGGTGGGTGGATTGCTTGAGGCCAAGAGTTTGAGCCCAGCCTGACTCTTAATAAGAAAAGAAGAGAAATGCAATGGATTTTTGTATGTTTGTACGTTTTTGTTTGTTTGTTTTAAAGATACAGTCTCACTCTGTCACCCAGGCTGGAGTGCAGTGGCACAATCATAGCTCACTACAACCCCCAGTTCCTGGGCTCAAGTGATCAATCCTCTCACCTCAGCCTCCTGAAGTAGCTGGGACTACAGGCACACACCACCGTGTTCAGCTCATTTTTAGATTTTTTTTTTTTTTTTTGGTAGAAACCGATTCTCATTATGTTGACCAGACTGGCTCAAACTCCGGGACTCAAACGATCCTCCAGCCTTGGCCTTCCAAAGCAAAGTGATGGGATTATAGGAATGAACTATCACCACCGGCTGGAGTGCAGTGGCATGCTCATGGCCACCGCAGCCTCGACCTACTGGGCTCAGGCGATCCTTCGGCCTCAGCCTTCCAAGTAGCTGGAACCACAGGCATGTGCCACTATGCCTGGCTAATTTTTTTGACTCATTGTAGAGACGAGGTCTCGCCATGTTGCTCAGTCTGGTCTCGAACCCTTGAACTCAGGCAATCCTCTTAACCTCTGCCTCCCAAAGTGCTGGAGTTACAGTCTTGAGCCACCGCGCCCGGTGCAATCTGGTTTTTTGTAGATTTTCTTTATCAAGTTGAAGAAGTTACCCTCTGTTCTTAGTTTTCTGAGAGTTTTTATCAGGAATTTGTGTTGAATCTTTTTCTACATCAATTGATATGATTTGGGATCTTTCTTCTTTAGCTTGTTAATGAGGTAGATTACATTGATTGATTTTTGAATATTGAACCAGATTTGCATCCATGGAACAAATCTCGTTTGGTCATGGTATGTTTCTTTTTAAAAAAAATGTATTGTAGTAAAATACACATAGCATAAAATGCCCCACTTTAGCCATTTTAAAGTGTACAATTTATTGACAACAAGTACTTTCACAATGTTGTGCAACCATTACCACTATCTAATTCCAGAACATTTTCATCACCCCAAAAAGAAACCCTATACCCATTAAGCAGCTAATCCTCATTCTTGTTTTCTCCAGACCCTAGCAACCACTAATCTGCTTTCTGTTTATGTGGATTTGCCAACTCTGGATAACTCACATAAATGGAATCATACAATATGTGGTCTTTTGTGTCTGGTTTCTTTCACTTAGCATCATGTTTTCAAGGTTCATCTATGTTGTAGCATGTGTCAGTGCTTTGTTCCTTTTTTGTAATTGAATAATATACCATATTTTGTTTATCTATGCATCTGTTGATGAACGTTTGGGTTGTTTCCATGTTTTGACTATTGTGAATAGTGGTGAAATGAATATTCATGTACAAGTTTTTGTTTGAACACCTGTTTTCAATTCTTTGGGGTATATACCTAGAAGTGGAATTGCTGGGTCATGGTAATTATATGTTTTAAATTTTTGAGGAACTGCCAAACTATTTTCCAAAGCTGTGATACCATTTTACATGGGATTTTTAAGAGAAATAATTCAATTTCCTTCAGAGGTATAGGACTATTAAAATTATGTATTTCATATTGGGTACATTGTGGTAGTCTGTGTCTTTAGAGGAATTGGTGCATTTCATTTTCGTTGTCAAGTTTCATGTGTAGAGTTGTTTGTATTCCCTTATTATCCTTTGATGTCTACAGGGTCTGTGGTGATATCCCCTGTCTCATTCCTGGTATTGTTAGTCTCTCTCTCTCTCTCTCTCTCTCCCCCTCACCCGTCTTGCTAGAGGTTTGTCAATTTGATTGATCTTTTTCAAAGAACCAGCTTTTTGTTCCATTGGTTTTTCTCTATTTTATTCTGTTTTCACATTGGTTTCTGATCTTATTTTTATATAATTTCCTTCCTTATGTTTTCTTCGGGTTTATTTTGCTCTTCTTTTCCTAGGCTCTTCTATTGAGAGCTTAGATTATTGCTTTGAGATTTGTTCTCTTAGTACTGCTTTAATGAATGTTCTGCAGATAGTGACGTATTTTTATTTTCATTCAGTTCACTGTATTTGCTTTTATTCTGATAGTAGGTGACATTTTTCTTTTCGATTTTCCCAAAATATGTAATGTGTTTACTTTTTAAATTGTGATTTAAAAAAACCATAACATAACTCCTAGGCAACTTAGTAAGACCTCATCTCTACAAAAAATAAATTAGCCAGGAGTGGTGGTACACGCCTATTGTCCCAGCTATGCAGGAGGCTGAGGAGGGAGGATCGCCTGAACCCAGGAGGTCGAGGCTGTGGTGAGCTGTGATCATGCCATTGCACTCCAGCCTGGGCAAAAGCCAAAAAAAAACCCCAGCTGGGTGTGGTAGCTCATGCCTGTAATTCCAACATTTTGAGAGGCCAAGGTGAGAGGATTACTTGAGCCCAGGAGTTCAAAACCAGCCTGGGCAATAGCAAGACCTTGTGTCTCCAAAAAAAAAAGAAAGAAAAAAGCCATGGTGGCATGCACCTATAGTCCCAGCTACTGGAGAAGTTGAAGTGGAAGGATTATCTGAGCCCAGGAGTTCAAGGCTGTAGTGAGCCGTGATCGTGCCACTGTAGTACAGGCTGTACAATAGAGTGAGACTCTGACTCAAAATAAACAAATAAATAACCCGTAACATAAAATTTACTGTTTTAATTATTTTTAAAAGTGTACAGTTCAACAGTGTTAAATATATTCACATTGTTGTGAAACAGATCTCCAATGCTTTTTCATCTTGCAGATCTGAAACTCTATATCCATTAAAAAACACAATTCCCCTCTATCCCTTTGTTTCGTCCTCTGAGCTTCTGCTACCGTTTTTTTTTTTTTTTTTTTTTTTTGGAGACAGGGTCTTGCTCGCTGCCCAGGCTGGAGTGCAGTGGCATGATCAAAGCTCATTGCAACCTTGAACTCCTGGCCTTAAGCAATCCACCCCCCCTTGGCCACCCAAAGCACTGGGATGAGCAACCTTGCCTGGCCCTTGACCCTTTTATCGTCATGAAATGTACCTCTTTGTCTCTAGTCACATTTCTAATCTTCAAGTCTATCTTGTCGGTTATTGCTATGCACACAGCCTCAGCCAGGACTGTGTTTTCCCCAATCACTATGGCAACCGTAGTCTTGGAGAGATGTTTCGCATCCTCCCCTCACCCTTTGCTGAAATGGTAACTTCCTCTGACAATGCTGCTGTGTGAGATTGAGTGAGACCATGTTGACTGAGGCAGCAAAGCAGACCTCACAACCAAGCTAGCCTTTGCAGAACCCTCGTGCTCACTGAGCTGTGGGAGTTTGGGAGCAGCCCCAGGGAAGAATGCCTCAAACTCCCGCTGTTCTTCCAAGTTCAACAGTTTTTCAAGCATGTCCACTTCTCAGATTGCTGTGTGTTGTCTTTGTCCATTTTGTTCAATTTTATAGTTACTTCTCTGGGAGAGGATTTGCCTTCCATCTTTACTGGAAGTCCCACCTCTACTATAGTGTTGGTGTTTTTAAAAAACACATTTTGCCGGGTGTGGTGGCTCACGCCTATAATCCCAGCACTTTGGGAGGCCGAGGTGAGAGGATTGCCTGAGATCAGGGATTCGAGACCAGCCTGGGCAACTTGGCGAGACCTCATCTCTACAATAAATAAAAAAATTAGCCGGGTGTGGTAGTGCGTGCCTGTAGTTCCAGCTACTTGGAAGGCTGAGGCAGAAGTATGGCCTGAGTCCACCAGGTAAAGGCTGCAGTGGCCGTGAGCGTACTACTGCACTCCAGCCTGGGTGACAGAGTGAGACTCCTACTCAAACCCCCCAAAAACTAACACTGTTTTGTGGGTTTGATATCAAGTTTATATTCACCTATAAAATGGGCTGAGGACCGGGCTCGGTGGCTCAGCCCGTAATCCCAGCACTCTGGGAGGCCGAGGCAAGTGGATTGCCTGAGCTCCCCGGTTCGAGACCAGCCCGGGCAACTTGGCAGGCCCTTGTCTCTACAGTAAATTTTAAAAAACTAGCCGGGCATGGTAGCACCCACCTGTAGTTCCGGCTACTCGGAAGGCTGAGGCGGAAGGATCGCTGGAGCCCAGCAGGTCAACAATGAGGTGGCCGTGAGTGTGCGTGCCACTGCACCCCAGCCTGGGCAAAGGAGTGAGACTCTGACTCAAAAAAAAAAAAGGCTGAATAACTTTTCCACTTCTTTTTTCTGAGCCATATTGTTTAGTAGAGAGATTATCTTTCCTTTGACGGTTTGGTAAGATTTAGCCAAATGGTTTAGGCTTGAAATTTCTTATCTTAAGAGCTATTTGATTGTCAGTTCCTAGTTTGGTAATTTGTATTTTTCTTGAAATCTATGTCATCTTAATTTTCAAATGTACTGTAGTAAAGTTGTTTGTAGTATTCTCATATGTTACTAAAAATCTCTACTGTTATTGTTTGTTATATTTCCTCCACTGATCCTAATATTGTTTATTTTTTCTCTACTCATTCCTTTCTGATGGTCAAACTTGGCTTTTCTTCTTTTAATTAGAGACAAAGTCTCACTCTGTCACCCAGGCTGGAGTGCAGCGGCATGATCACAGCTCACTGAAGCCTCAAACTCCTGGGCTCAGGTCACCCTTTGGCCTCAGCTTCCTGAGTAACTGGGACTATGGGCACGAGCCACCACACCAGGCAATTTTTTATAATTAGTAGTTTTGTCAGAAAACAAGGTTTGGTTGGGTTGATTTTTTTTCTTTGTTTTGTCATTAATTTCTACTTTTGTATTTTTTATGCCTGTCTTTCTACTTCTTTTGTGTTTAATTTTTTCACCCAAGAGTCCTGAACTGATTATATAACTCATTCATTTTCAGGCTTTCCTATTTTTGTTTTCACAACTTTTATTTTTTTTAAATCAAGCTCCTTCCCCAGAAGCCAAGGGGATTCATCATTTGACTACAATAGGAATAGACACTGGGCCCTGTCCTGTTACTTGAGGCTTGGGGTGTTATTTATTTTATTTTTTATTGAAATACAAGTCATATACCATAAAACTCACCCTTTAAAATATTTAATTCAGTGGTTATTAGTATATTCACAAAGTTGTACAATCATAACCACTATCTAATTCTGAAATATGAAATCCCATCTCTATTAGGCAGTCATTTCAGCACACACACACACACACACACACACACACACACACACACACACACCCAAGCTAGCCTTTGCAGAACCCTCGTGCTCACTGAGCTGTGGGAGTCTGGGAGCCCCTGGCAACCCCAATCCACTTTCTGTCTCTATGGATTTGCTTATTCTAGACATGTGTATTATGGAATCATATCATACAGCGGGTTCCAAAAATGTATACACATTTCGAGAAAGGAAAAAACCGTGTTAAAATTGTAAGATGAATATAAGTCATGTTTGACTTTTGCAATTACAAGGGGTGCTCAAAGTGGTTACCATCAGTGTCCAGACACTTCTGATTACAGAGAGCATCTCTTAAAATGTGTGTACTTTTTTTGGCACCCCTGGTATGTGGCCTTTTCTGCCTGACTTCTTTCACTATGCATAATGTTTTCAAGGTTCATCCATGTTGTAATTTGGATCAGTACTTGTATTAGTTTGCTAAGGCTGCCATAACAACATGCCACAAACTGGGTGGCTTAAACAACAGAAATGTCTTGTCTCACACTTCTGAGACTGGAAGTCTGAGAACATGGTGTGGGCAGGGTTGGTTTCTTCTGAGGGCTGTGAGAGAGAATCTGTTCCAGGCCTTTCTCCCAGCTTCTGGTACTTTGCTGGCAATCTTTGGCTTTCCTTGGTTTGTGAATACATCAACTTATCTCTGCCTTCATCTTCACATGGCGTAGTCCCTGTGTGTGTGTCCCTGTATCCAAATTTCCTCTTTTTTATAAGGACTCCAGTCATATTGGATTAAGGCCCACCCTAATGACCTCATTTTAACTTGATTACCTCTGTGAAGACCCTAATTCCAAATAGGTCATAGTCTGAGGTACTAGGAGTTAGAACTTCAATGTATCCCTTTGGGGAGAAGCAAGTCAACCCATAACAGTACTTCATTCTTTTTAATTGTCATGTATACATATATATGACAATAATATATATTTATATCAAAAAATATATATATATATTTTTTGAGTCAAGGTCTCACTCTGTCACCCAGGCTGGAGTGCAGTGGCATGATCAGAGTTCATCACAGCCTTGACTTTCTGGGCTTAAGTGATCCTTCTGCCTCAGCCTCTCAAGTAGCTGGGACTACAGGCATGCACCACCACACCTGGCTAATTTTTCTTGATTTTTGTTGTACAGATGAGGTCTCGCCAAGTTGCCCAGGCTGGTCTCAAACCCCCGGGCTCAGGCAATCCTCTCGCCTCTGCCTCCCAAAGTGCTGGGATTACAGGTGTGAGCCACCACGCCTGGTTAGTAGTATCGTCATCTTGACAAGGTTTCTTTCCCAATCCATGAACATATATGTCTTTCCATTTTTTCGATATTTCTTAATTTCTTTCAACAGTGTTTATAGTTCTCAGTGTACATATCATATACTTTTTTCTTAAATTTATTCCTAGGTATTTTGTTGTTTTTGCTGCTATTATAAATGGGATTGTTTTCTTAATTTGATTTTTGGCTTCTTCATTGCTAGTATATAGAAATGCAGCTAATTTTTTTCTTTTTTTTTTTTTTTTTGAGTTAGAGTCTCACTCTGTCTCCCAGGCTGGAGTGCAGTGGCATGCTCACGGTCACCCCAGCATCGACCTGTGGGGCTCCGGCAGCCCTTTTGCCTCAGCCTTCCAAGTAGCTGGAACTACAGGCACTTGCTACCAAACCCGGCTAATTTTTTGATTTATTGTAAGGATAAGGTCTCACCATGGTGCCCAGGCTGGTCTCGAACCCGCAGGCTCAAGCAATCCTCTTGCCTTAGCCTCCCAAAGCACTGGGATTACAGGCTTGAGCCACCATGCCAGGCCGCAGCTAATTTTTGTATATTGATTTTGCATCCTGCCACACTGCTGAACATGTTCATTGCTTCTAATTGTTGTTTTTTTGTTTTGTTTTGAGTTGGAATCTCACTCTGTCGCCCAGACTGGAGTGTAGTGGCAAGCTCATGGTCACCGCAGCCTCTGCCTGCTGGACTTAGGCAATCCTT